>JAAXCT010003099.1:0-45145 GCA_012490785.1 Eragrostis nindensis | reverse complement strand
AAAACCGAACCTAGTTACTGTAGCAAATTCGAAAAACCATCCGGTTTCTCGGTTACCGGACCGGTTTTTCGAGATTGAAAACCGGCGTCCGTACGGTTTAGAACCTTGGTGGTCAGATGTAATTTTGAGCCGAGAGGCGGCAGAGTTCGTAGTGGTGTGCGCGGAGAATTGTTTTGAACTAGAGCTGTAAACTCTTGCCTGCCATATTGCAATGCAATTCGGCGGGGGTCCTGTGGGGCCCTAGAACTCTAAAAAAATACAGAGCCCTCCTTGTAGATTTTTTAGATCATGCTTAAACCAAAATTCAGCTCCAAATAATATCATATTTCATCTGCCTAGGTTAAGATCACTTCTTGCTCGTCAAACTTTGTTTGTTCATGTCACGCCTTCTCCAGCTCATATGTGTCTTCGTAAAGAGATGCATAAAAATGTCCTGCATTTCATATGAAAACTTAATTTCAATCTTGCCTGGGAGCAAGCAATCGCTCAACAGAATGCAGGTCGTAGCACGCATGTATGAAGAGCTCATCGGCGAGCTCCATGTCGCCGGTTATCCCGGTCACTGGCGTTGACGCCGCTGGCCTGCGACGGTGTGACGGAACACTTGCGTGGCCGGCGTGAAGCTCTGCTCAATTCCATTGCAGAACAAGCTCGCGTCCGATCTCAAGAGCCAATGAGCCATGATTGATGAGGGAGCAAACTCGTACGATTGGGCCGGACTGCCGGAGCAATTGATGGCTTTGGTGCCGAAAGGACAAGCAGGTATCCAGCAGCAGTGCACTGGATGGAAGAGACCATAGAGAGGGGTCGTCTCGTCTTCATCGTCCTGTACGCTGACCACACGGAAAGCCGCTGTTGCAAATGGTCACCACACCGCTGTTGCACCATTTTGGTAGGCTACGAATCCCCACGCGCAATAATAAGCACTTCCATCCACACCACTCCCACACCGCAAGCAACAAGCAAGGCACAGGAGATAGCAAGAGTAGCCTGCTTCGTCTCCCTCCCGAACTCGCGGCCATGGATCTGGTGACGGGGGCGATGGGGAACCTCGTCCCCAAGCTGCTGCAGCTGCTCGAGGACGAGTACAAGCTGCAGAGGGGCGTCAGGGCGCAAGTCAGGTCTCTCGCGGACGAGCTGACGAGCATGCACGTCGCCCTCGGCAAGGTGGCGCGGGTGCCGCGCGACCGGCTCGACCCGCAGGTCAAGCTCTGGGCCAGCAGGTCCGGGAGGCGTCCTACGACATGGAGGACATCCTCGACACCTTCTTCGTGCGCGTCGACGGCGGCCGTCAGCCGGCTCACGAGGACAAGGGCAGGGTCGAACGCCTCCTGGAGAAGATGGGCAAGCTCTTCAGCTTGAGCAAGCTCAAGGCTCGTCGCGACATCGCCGGCGCCGTCGAGGACATCAAGAAGCAGGTCGATGAAATAGCCAAGATGCAGGACAGGTACGTACATGGTTGAACATCTTGTGATTTCTTTTTCTTGATCTTGGTGATTTCTTTTTCTTTTTTTTTTGCGAGGAAGATCTTGTTGATTTCTTAACTGTTATTATGCATCAAGCAAGTTATGATTTGTTCTGCTACATAGTTTGGTTAGTAGGTTTATTTGATCTCACAGATACTCTGTTTTTGTTCTTCAGAACTAGTATCGTCCCTTTTGCCTTTCCATGTAAGCTGGGAACCTGACCAAAAATTCATTTTCATATAAACAACAGATACAAAGTCGATGATTGTGTGGCCAATTTTACCGCTGCAACAATTATTGATCCTCGCGTATTGAGTCTCCACACAAAAGTGGGGGTGTTCCACTAGCTATCATTACTATAGCTAGTTTGCTGGCCAGTAAAATCAACTGATATGAGTGGCAGGGAGGTGTGCAATTCAATTGGTTTGGACTCAACAGCAGGCATGATATGTACAACAATATGATGAAGATCTTGTCGCTTAGCTACTATGATTTACCTCCTCATCTGAAGACTTGTTCATGTACCTAAGTATGTATCCTGAAGATCATGAGATTCAGAGGGATCGACTGATATGGAGGTGGATATCTGAAGGTTTCATCCAAACCCAGAATGCTAGTGATGACCTATTTGAGCTGGGGAAGAGTTACTTCAATGATCTTATAAATAGAAGCCTAGTCCAGCGGTAGGCAGCATTGATTCATTCCATGGGATTTATGCATGCCGGGTCCATGATATGATTCTTGATCTCATTTGTTCCTTGTTAAAAGAAGACAATTTTGTTACTACATCAGCTGAAATTGAGCAAGTGATGTCTTCGGAAAGCAAAAAGCTTCGCTGGTTATCCCACAAAATACTACTTGGCCCAAAAAGGATGTGTCACATGTGAGGTCCATTCTATCTTTGGGCCTTCAATTGATTCATTGCCATCCTTTTCATGCTTTGATGTGCTACGTGTACTGGATCTAGAAGGTGCTCTCTTCAAAAATGTCAGAATTCTATGCTCTGTGTTGGAACATGATTCATTTGAGATACCTAGGGCTAAGTTTACAGGTCTCAAGCAGGTCCCGATAGGGATAGAAAAAGTTACAGGTTTTGGAGGTTTTGAAAATGAGTGGGGGCATCGAATCGCCACTGTCTATTTTTGAGCTAAAACGATTTGATGTGCCTAGAAGGTGTTAGCTGTCATCCAAGGCAAGGCAATCTGTTAAGGAATTTTGCGTCCCTACAAGTGCTGCATGAATTGCATGTGGACAACGAGTCTGTTGGCGCTGTGGAAGAGCTAGGCCATCTAACCCGGCTAACGGTGCTCGACATTTAAAATAAGTTGGAGATGAACCAGAGCATTTGTGATGCCTCTATTAATTCACTGGGTAATCTCCCAAGACTCCAAAGCCTGTGTCTTATGCTTGATCAGTGTATGCCGAACAACCTCATCAAGTGGGAACGCTGGGCGCCTCCCTCACACCTCTGCAGTATTGACATACATGGCGACTTTTCGTTGCGCACAGTGCCCAAATGGATTAGCCCTGCATCACTTCCTGCAGTTGAAGGAAGTCAATACTGTACCACCGAGGACACCCAAGTGCTTGGTACGCTGCCCAACCTCTTGTATCTCTGTCTGGAGGCAGACCGTTGGACTTTATTAGAGCGCCCGCTTCAAAAGTTTGCGGTCAGCGCCGATGCGTTCCCACGTGCGACACAGTGCTATTTCTACAATGTTGCAGCTGTGCCATCTATGTTCACGCGCAGTGGCGGATCCACCGGGGCAGCAGGGGGGTCTCGAGCCCCCTACTGCTCGCCGGACAGTGGAGCCCCCCCAAGAGAGCCCCCTTCATTTTTCTGGCAGGCAAGAGAAGGTTGAGGGCGCTAGCCCCGGCTGGAGGTTGAAAACGGCGTCATAAGATTGGATTTTGGATAGTTTTCGCGCGGGAATGAAATAGGATTTCATCGTGAATCCATTTTTCTCATTCATTGTCATTGGCGCGCTTTAATTTCAGTAGCCGCCGTGAGCTTGTTGGCAGCAATGGGTCCGGTCCTCTGCTTCGGCTCGATCTGGAGGAGGAAGAACGAAGGGGTAAATGGGCTGATCCTGGGCCAAGCTGAGTCCCGGTGGGCTGTTCGCCTGCGGCCTGCAAGTGCTCGGCGCTCACGCATTCAGCCTAATCGAGGTCAGTATGCGATTAGGTGCAAAATACAAAACCTGAAAACTTTTTCTTTAGTTTAATCTGTAGTCTATTAGATGCAAATTAGAAAACGCCAGGGCATGAGCGCTTAAACATTGAAAATCTAATATGCCGATTCGCTGCAGATGGATAAGAAAGGAAGAAATCCAGATCAAAATGAAAGGCATGTATTGCGTTTTTAGCAATATAATTTGACAAAAAATATATGTCAAGTATGAAATATTTTGATTTTGCACTAGCAGTTTATGCTATGAACTTCGCCACATTAATATTTTTTGTCCTCCACGACTGACTTCTGGGCCAACGTCTAGCTTCTTGATAACGCCTCGGGTGGCAGCCGGCGTCAAGGCCGGACGCCTGCATGGCAGGCTGGTGGGGCGCCGCTCATGGGGTAATGCGGTGAATTGTTGACGTACGAGTGGCTCCAACACATACTTTACAATATACAATGTAGCAATAAGTCATCTCTGTATCTTTGTTCACGCTCGGTTACCGTATTGTTCAGCTCCCCCTACAATTTCCGTCTGGATCTGCCACTGTTCACGCGAGGGGCCATGCCCAGGGCTGAACGTGTTCTGTTCTGCATTCGGGCGATGGATTTCTCCTCTGACGGTGGACTCAGCTTTGATGACTTGGCCATGGATCACCTCCCGTCACTTTGGGGTTTTGGGGTTGATGTTCATTGGAGATGAACAAGAACTCTCGGGCATTGCTTGTGTTGTGTTCGCCGACGCAGAGGGTTGGTTCGCCAAAGTCACGGGCATAGCTTGATGTTTGATTTGGAGATGAACAAGAACTCTTTTTTTTCGACGGAACCGATGAACAAGAACTTGGATGGTGGTAACTCTACCGCCTTCTAGACGCCGCGTGTAAGACTGCCACTTTGTGTACGTACAATCTTGCTATCTATCATGATGCGGCTGTGCGCGAGATGTTACACCAGGTTAGCCTGGAGCCCTGGGACCTTGACCTTCATTGACGACGATTCCCTGGGATTGTGGACTGATCATCTTGCAACTATCGGCCGTCAACGCTGGCAGTGGCAGTGGCAGATCGCAGCCGGACAGAAGTACCATGACGCAGCTGCCGGCTGGACACAAGAAAAGAAGACGCAGCAGTTGGGCATGATTAGCGTGTCTTCCCACCCTTCTTTTCTTGCATAGCTGCAATCAGCTTGTAGGCATCATCGTCCACAAGTATCGATATCTGAAGTCCGATCAAGATGCGATTCAGAACTGCGATTCAAGTACTAACTAACAATGGCAGCACAATCGTTTCTGTGCCGAGGATCAACTCAATCCCTGCCAACTGATGTAAAATCATTGTTCATTTGTATACTCGGCATTCAAAACCAGAAAGCAAACACTTTTCTCATCAGTTAGCACAACTAATGATGCTAATCAGCAAGCCAACTAACGATGCTAACGATGCTAATCAGCAAAGCCAACTAACGATGCTAATTAATCTATGTGGGTCATAGCTAGCATTTCGACGTTGTCCACTTGTCCGGCCGGATGCACCCGACGCCATGCTTTCGAAGAGGCCATCGATCTGTGCATTTCGTCGAACAACCGTTGTGCCTGGGGCAACCGGGCAAGCCATCGCAGCGCCTACGGAATTTGTTAAGTGCATTACAGAACTGCATGTTGGGGCACAAGCGCGAGAGCTTGCGGCAGAGGTTGACCGTGCGAGTGCCAGAGAGATGGATTCGACAATGCTGGCGAGCCCTTTGTTCACCTGGAAGCCAAGCGCTCAAGTGACAGGAGCATTCTTTAAGAATCTAGGCAGTTTTCTAATTAATTTAATCTATAAATTTCTCAACAAGGTGATGGCGATGAACAAACTGAACAGAAAGTCAGGAACGTACCCAGCGGAAGATCCTGCGCCGGAGGCGCTGGAAGATCCATTCCCAAGAACCATTGTTCTTGAGTATGTTCGATGTAGTCGATCTTAGTCGATGCAGGACGATGTTCGCAGTGCAGAACCGTCCGGGAAGTAGTCGATCGGAAGGGAGCAGTCGCGTTGTCGCTCCCCAAAAACCTGATCGCCCGCACACCCGGCAGATGTCTCTTGCGGAACGGGGTTTCGGAGGCCTGCTCTCCCAGATTCTATGCGCGCAGAAGTCCGGGACGGAGAAGTCTTCGAAGGCAACAGCGAGCGGAAGTATGGAATGCGAGAGCGAGTGATCGAATGCGAGCGAACCATTCAGGCGTATGGAAGGGGCATATATATAGAAACGCGAACAGACGCGACTCCTTCGCGAAAGGACGTCGGTCCATCTGAGACGGGAACAGACGCGACTCTTCGAAAGAACAGGCGCGGCGCATTCGTACGAACGAACAGGCGCGACTCCTTCGCAACGAAAAGGCATCGATCCATCTGAGACGCGCCGTAACGGACGAACGCGACGCCACGCCACGCCACGCCACGCCACGCCACGGCACGGCACGGCTCGGCTCGGCGGCGGCGGCGGCGCGCGCGCGCGTGTGGCTCGCCACTAGCTCTCTCAACTTCTCTAGGGGATCAACGGAAATCCACCTAATAGTTGAGTCAATTAATGATAGGAATCCCATGGGACTAAACCATTAATGCATTAATTATGGGCCTAGACTAAATAGGATATCATTATTGCGGGCTTAAAAGCTCATAAATCTCAACAATCCCCACCAAGTCTAGGGCTCATAAGGAATGCACTTAAATTATCTTCCTCTCGTTTGATATACCGGTGTTTCAATGGAGACTGTTAAGTTGAACTTCCATCTAGAACAGAGGTTACACCTTATTCACAACTGAGCAATGGACTATGCCTTGAATTGTCAGTTTTGTGTGAAGAAGGTTTTGCCTAAGTCCTTTACCGATACTAGGTTGCCAAAAGCATCCCCTCTGTTTGAAGCATATAAGTCACACTTCTGGCCCATTCATAAGTATCTAGAGATCCCCACCATCTCATAGACTGTGACTAGCAGTCGAACTCATATAGGTGTGTTCCTTAAAGATATCCTGTAGGACAATATCTTTGCTTCTCATAAGCCACTAGGAACACAATAAGGTTATAAACCAGCCTGCCTTACAGTTCTCCTAGGAAAGAAGTACATCTGAGATAGACCAATCAAGGGTCTTTCCTCTCAAGCTGTCACTAGCTTGTTTCACCATTCTACTTCACGGGATCTCCGATCGCATAGAACAGGTTACCACTATGACAGCCTATCAAGTGGGTCTCAGGCCCATCTCACTCGATGCACTGTTTATCACATTACGTGATAGTCCCTTGGTAAATTGATCTGCCAGATTTTTAGACGTATGGACATAGTCCAACGAAATAACTCCGGAGTTTCTCAATTTTCTGACAGATTTCAATCGCCTTTTTACATGCCTTGTCGACTTCATGTTATCCTTTGAACTGTTCACTTTGACTATCACTGTTTGATTGTCACAGTTCATGGAGATAGACGGTATTGGTTTTTCAAACACCGGTAAATCCATAAGGAAATCACGAAGCCACTCGGCCTCAATGCCGGCAGTATCCAAAGCTGTAAGTTCTGCTTCCATAGTAGACCTCGTTAAGATAGTCTGCTTGCAAGACTTCTAGGAAACAGCGCCACCTCCAAGTAGAAACACATATCCACTAGTGGCGTACATCTCATCAGCATCGGATATCCAGTTTAGCATCACAATATCTTCTAGTACTTTAAGGTACCCAGAATAGTGAATGCCATAGCTCATAGTACCTTTAAGATAGCGCATTACTCTCTCAAGAGCTCGCCAGTGATCATCTCCCGGTTTTGACACAAACCGGCTCAATTTGCTCACAGCAAACGTGATATCAAGCCTTGTAGCACTAGCCAGGTACATAAGCGAACCAATGATTGGGAATATCTCAATTGATCCTTTGCTATTCTCTGGTTCTTCCTTAATAGCACGCTAGGATCATAAGGCGTGGGAGCAGATTGAATATCGCTATACCCAAAGCGACTTAGGATCTTCTCCACGTAGTGAGATTGCAAAGAGTAATCCCACCATTGCCTTCTCTTTGTAGCTTGATGTTAAGAATAACATCTGCTACTCCCAAATCCTTCATCTCAAAGTTGTTGGACAGAAAGCCCTTGACCTCCTTAATCACATTAAGGTTGGTCCCAAAGATCAGTATGTCATCAATGTATAGACACAGGATGACTCCCTCGCCCCCACCGTACCGATAGTACACACATTTGTCGGCTTCATTCACAACAAAGCCAGCCGATATCAAAGACCTTTCGAACTTCTCGTGCCATTGCCTAGGAGCTTGTTTGAGGCCATACAGGGATTGTAACAATTTACACACTAAACTCTTTTGACCTTCTATCACAAACCCATCAGGCTGATGCATATAGATCTCCTCGTCTAACTCTCCATAAAGGAAAGAGTCTTAACGTCCATCTGATGGACGAGAAGACCATGTGAGGCTGCCAGGAAAAGTAATACTCGAATCGTGGTCATACGAGCAACAGGTGAGTAGGTGTCGAAATAATCTTCACCCTCCTTTTGTGAATATCCCTTCACCACAAGCCTTGCCTTGTACCTCTCAATCGTACCATCAGGCCTAAGCTTTTTTTGAACACCCATTTGCATCTTATAGGTTTGCACCCGTAAGGACGCTCGACCAACTCCCAAGTACCATTAGACATGATTGAATCCATTTCACTCCTTATTGCTTCCTTCTATAGGTCAGCATCAGGAGATGAAAATGCCTCTTCAATGCTTCTGAGAGTGTCATCCACGAGGTACACAATAAAGTCATTTCCAAAAGACTTTGCAGTCCTCTGTCTCTTACCCTTACGGGTGACTAGATTGTTATCCTCCTCAGGAATGTGCACAGGGGGTTCCTCATTTTGTGTTATCAGAATGAAATGCTCATGGGGTAATGTAAATTCATGACTAGATATGCTAGGTGCATTTTTGAAAGGAAATTCACTCTCAAAGAATGTAGCATCTCTGGACTCCAAAATTGTACCAACCAGCATGTCAGGTACTCCAGATTTTACTACTAAAAATCTATAACCCACACTGTTCATAGCATAACCCAGGAAGATACAATCAACAGTTTTAGGTCCAAGTTTGCGCTTCTTATTGATTGGCACATTCACCATGGCTAAACAACCCCAAGTACACAAATATGAGAGATTTAATCTTTTCTTATGCCATTCCTCAAATGGTGTGATTTCTTTATCCTTTGTGGGAACTCTATTCAGGACATGACATGCAGTCAATATCACCTCACCCCACCATTCCTTAGAAAGACCCGCTGTCTCTAACATGGCGTTAACCAAACCAGTTAGAGTTCGGTTCTTTCTCTCAGCAATCCCATTGGATTGAGGTGAGTAAGGCGGTGTCCTCTCATGAATAATACCATGTTCCACGCAGAATTCAGAAAAATCATTAGAAAAGTATTCTCCACCACGGTCAGACCTTAAACGTTTAATCTTCCTCTCTAGTTGGTTTTCTACTTCAGCTTTATAGATTTTAAAGTAATGCAAAGCTTCATCTTGGATTTCAGCAGATACACATAGCAATATCTAGTACAATCATCTATGAGAGTCATGAAGTATCTTTTATCACCTCTAGTCAATTCGCCATTCATCTCGCATAGATCGGAATGTACAAGTTCTAATGCTCTAAGTTCCTCGCCTCCGCAGCCTTGTGAGGCTTGCGAGGTTGCTTAGATTGCACGCAAGCATGGCACTTAGACCTTTTGACCATGTCAAATTTCGGGATTAAATTCAGTTTTGCTAACCGCGTCATACAACCAAAATTAATGTGACAAAGTCGTGAATGCCAAACATTCGACTCATTCGAAGTAAGAATATTATTCACAACCTTATTACAAACATTGTCAAGTAAAGAAAAGCGGAACAAGCCTCCGCAATCATAGCCTTTTCCAACAAATGTCCCATACTTAGAAAGTATACATTTATTAGACTCAAGAACTAATTTATAACCATCTCGACACAATTGAGAGCCACTAACAAGATTCCTTTTGATTGAGGGGACATGCTGCACGTGCTTCAATAGCACCGTCTTTACCGAAGTAAACTTCAGAATGACCGTACCAACACCAAGAACACGAGCATGTGACCCATTTCACATCAACAAGTCTCCTGTCACTCCGACCTGATAAGAAGAAAACAAAGAGATATCAGCACACACATGTACATTAGCCCCAGTATCAATCCACCACTCAGGTGTTTGACAGACAGAAAGGACAATGGGTGTAGAATTACCGTACCCAGGAGTCCCTCCAGTCTCGCTAATGACCACGTTTGCAGATTTCTTCTCCTGCTTAACTTTGCAGTCTGGGCACGCACTTGCCCAATGCTCAGTGCTCCCGCAAACAAAGCAGCCACCTTCTTTGTTCTTTTTCTTCTTAAAGTGGTTGTTTGCTTAGGCTTCTCAGCCCCTTCTTCTTCTTCTTTGATGAAGTAACCTTCGCACCATATTGGCACTAGAAGGTTCTCCTACGCTCTTTCCACGTGTGTCTTTTGCTTTCGCCCTTTCCTCAACATCAAGAGTCCCAATGAGTTCAGACACGCTAAACTCCTGTCTCTTGTGTTTCAGTTGGGTAGCAAAATCCCTCCAAGTAGGTGGCAACTTAGCGATAATACCGCCAGCCACAAACTTGTGAGGCAACACACATAGAAACGGTTCGAGTTCTTTTGCCAAAGCCTGAATCTCATGTGCTTGTTCAACTACAGAACGGTTCTCAACTATCTTGTAGTCAAAAAGCTGCTCCATGATATACAGTTCACTACCGGCATCAGAAACACTAAACTTAGCGTCCAGAGCATCCTATAGTTCTTTCGCAGAGGTGCACGTGATATATGAATCCTTATACTTATCAGCAAGAGCGCTAATCACGGCGCCTCTGAACAGATTATCAGCCATATTGAACCGTTCCTCCTCCTCTGGAGTGAACTGTTCGGCTTACCGTTCGCGGCGTGATAGCAGTTCATTGCTGTAAGCCACAGGACCATCTGAGCACGCCATCTCTTATAGGAAGACCCATCAAAAGCGTTTGGTTTCAGTGCAGCAGCAAAACCGCTAACAGAAAATTGTCAAATATCAGGTTTTGGATTGTTAAGAATCTAGGCAGTTTTCTAATTAATTTAATCCATAAATTTCTCAACAAGGTGATGGCGATGAACAAACTGAACAGAAAGTCAGGAATGTACCCAGCGGAAGATCCTGCGCCGGAGACGCTGGAAGATCCATTCCCAAGAACCATTGTTCTTGAGTATGTTCGATGTAGTCGATCTTAGTCGATGCAGGACAATGTTCGCAGTGCAGAACCGTCCGGGAAGTAGTCGATTGGAAGGGAGCAGTCGCGTTGTCGCTCTCAAAAACCTGATCGCCCGCACACCAGGCAGATGTCTCTTGCGGAACAGGGTTTCGGAGGCCTGCTCTCTCAGATTCTGTGCGCGCAGAAGTCCGGGACGGAGAAGTCTTCAAAGGCAACAGCGAGCGGAAGTATGGAATGCGAGAGCGAGTGATCGAATGCGAGCGAACCATTCAGGCGTATGGAAGGGGCATATATATAGAAACGCGAACAGACGCGACTCCTTCGCAAAAGGACGTCGGTCCATCTGAGACGGGAACAGACGACTCTTCGAACGAACAGGCGCGGCGCATTCGTACGAACGAACAGGCACGACTCCTTCGCAACGAAAAGGCATCGATCCATCTGAGACGCGCCGTTTCAATATATCAAGGCTCGGCTCGCGGCGGCGGCGGCGGCGCGTGGCTCGCCACTAGCTCTCTCAACTTCTCTAAGAGATTAACCGGAAATCCACCTAATAGTTGAGTCAATTAATGATAGGAATCCCATGTAGGACTAAACCATTAATGCATTAATTATGGGCCTAGACTAAATAGGATATCATTATGTGGGCTTAAAAGCCCATAAATCTCAACACATTCGTCTGCCGGGGCGTAGAGAGCAGCTGTAGCAAACTGCTACAGTAATTTGTGAGGAGGCCAAACAAAAAAGAGGCCCAAGCAAAACAAAAAAGAGGCCCAAGCAAGACAACACAAGCTAACAGGCCGGCAGGCCAACCAAACCAATAGAAGACCCGATCAGTTTGTTTGTTGTTTTTGTCTAGTCATCCATCGATTCTTGATCACTCCAGCCGTCTAGGTCTAGTGCATGTTCATCTTTCCTGCCGCTCGGATTCTCCCATTCTCCTCTCCGTGTATAAGGCCTCTCTGAATTTTTCCCCCCTTTTCGTCCCAAATCTTTGATTTAATCTTCGAAAAAAAATTCCACCTTCAACCGCAGTTGCCGGCTTGCCGCAAAGGTTCAGCTCTGTTGATTGTTGCGTATTTGGTGTCTTGGTGATTTGGGACTAAGAGATCACGGTCCAGTTCAAGGACTGAGGTGCATCCGTTCCTGTTAATTTGTTATTTGCGTATTTTTTTCTCATAGTTAATAACTAATTAATCTATGTTTTTCCTTTCCAATTAACAAATTTCAGGATGAGAGGAATAATGCTCATGAAACGTTTGTTTCATGCGAAGAAAAGAAAACAAGATGATCAGTTTATTGAGTTGGAAAAGGGTTCCATACGTAAGTTCCTTTCGAGTATGCTTCTTTCAATGATAGGAGATTCCGATAATGAACAAGAAGGCCAAAACCAATGCTAGAGAATGCTAGTGTGCATACATTTCGGTGTTTGTTTATTTTACCATTATACATGTTGTGTGAATGAAGTACGCACGCGCGCGCGTAATCTTAAGAGCCTCAACGCCTTGTTCGCTCCAGGCTTTCGAAAATATAGAGCTGGCCCTGGTGACCACTTATATCAAACAAATGACCCTAATTAAGGCTTAATCGCCAAAAAAATGACCTAAGGCTAATTTCATTGTGAGGATGTTCAAATAATCAAATCATACGAGTCCTGATGACACGTATACTTTCTATGAGGCAAAAATAATTATAAAAAACTGGTTCATGCACTCTACTCTTTTTTTTTTTTTTTTTGCGAAAGGGATGATTATATTAATGGAAAGCACAATACATCCCAAATTACATAATGTACCCTGAAAAAAAGAAAATACAATCAAATCTCCAAGGTCTTGTTCATCTTCTTCTTCCTCTGTGAATGCGTTTGTTGTAACACGAATGATTGTTTTGTAACACGAATGATGGTGGATGTTGCGGCCTTTTCAATGTTTGAAGTCTCTCGTTGGTGGAGAAGAAGAACCAATTTGTGGTCCATGCACTCTACTAAAGGGAGTGAAAAGAGTAACAATATATTTTTTTTGGAGTAATTCCAATCAAAACGGTGACTTTTATGGTGTGTCACATATATATAAAAAAAACTCACATATTTGCGACGATGCGAAAAACATGATGCGCGTGTACAAAGTGACCGAAACGGCAGACAGGCCAGGCTCGAGCGAGCCCAGATAGGCATAGGCCAGGCTCGAGCAGTCCAGCCCAGATAGACGTGATTGGCCCTCGCTTCAAGATAAGAACAGGAGAGAAGGAAATCCCCGAAGCCGTAGACGCAGAAAAAGGAAATCCCCCCTCGCCAGGAAGCAACGAAACCCTAGCCCGGCCGTCTCCTACCCCGCGCCATCTTCCTCCGGATCGGACCGATCGGTGCCATGGCGATGAGCTACCTGGCCAGGAAGGTCGGCGTCCCCAGTCTTCGGCGGGCTTCGGGGCCCCGTGTGTCGCCAGCGGCGGGATCTCGACCTCTCACCTCCAGCACCTCTCAGGTAAGCTCCCCTTCGTTTGCTCTGTGTCGATCGATCGGTTGATTAGTACTTGCCTTCGGATTTTTAGCCTCGTTGTTTGTTGTACTGGGTCAATTGGCCCCGTTGCAGATCTGCCCTTTTCCGTTTGAGCGGTGCCTTGTTCATCTGAAATTACATGTCAATTTGACACTGATCATTTACCGACATGTCTGCAAAATGTTAAAATTGACCACAGCAAGAGCCTTACACGGTAGTCGGACGATTGCATTCGCAGAGTAAACTCACCGAACAAGATAAGCGAATAGTTTTGGGGTAAGGATCATGATAAATAATGGCAATACAGAGCTATTAGACTTGCTTCGCAGGAGCTTTTGCTCCAGACGGTAACACTGATATGCATGCCACTAATATCCTTTTGCAGTCTGGGAGTTGTTATGTCTTCAGTGCAGCAAAACTAATATGGCCTTACTCGGCAAGCATTTGATGTCTATATGAGATTTTATTATGTTGCCATTAGTTTGTCCTGACATGGTTGGAGGGGTGAGTATTTACTTGCACTTGGATAAATAGTTTAGCTGCCTACACACTTTGTTGCATAAAATTTTCATCAAGTCAAACAATAGACTTGCTTTGGTTGTTTCTACCTAAAAGTATTTGTGTGCATATTGCAATATTGCAAAGAATTTCAGGGATATAACTTTGACAATGAGTTCAGAGCTGAATACATTGGATGTAATAGATTGGAGTTATGTTGATAAACTATATTAGCATATTGCAGCTATGTTCTCGTCTGAGTCCATAGTGTCTAAAACCCAACTTGAACTAAGTGAATTATTAAGAAGCTACATGTTGATGTGAGGATTTGGATTTTAACGAAGAGGATCACTTACACGATCTTCAGCTACTGTCCTTGAATGTCTAGTTTTTACTTGTACACTGTGATCTCAGCATTTCCTTCTCAGGGTGTACACGGCTACGGAACTGGTGTTGGTGCAGGGAAGAAGATAGATCCAGACATAGCTAGACTTAAGGCTGAATTTGCAACTGAGAGGTAAGCCACACAGTTATACGATTTGAATTGAACGAATTGGTCCTTGAAACATTAATCTTTGCTGTACCTTTCGATAGGGAGGCTCTAAAGAAGTCAATAAGAGATGAGAAGATTGACAGGCTTGTTACAGTGGGGTCTGGTGCTGCTGGTTGGGCGTCGGTCTTATCATGGTTGCATATATGCGTTATGAGCAAAGGAAGCGAATCAGGCAGTATAAATTAAGTAGTTAAGCATCCTGAAGTTTGCTGGTCATGCTGTCGGAGATTGGTAATGCAAGTGAACTTATTTATGTCGTGTGAGACAAGTAGTGCCCTATGTTTATGGCACTGTATGTCGTGTGTACTTTGTTGTTTGTGCGGTATTGTTCTGCGATCTTCATTTTGGAGTCACACTTATGTGGAACATTCATCTCCAACTATGAAGCTAGCTTTAATGTGGAACTATGGAGTGAGCTCTGCCCGTCATTGCTGGTTTATCGTATCGCGCTATTGTTGCTAACACTACTGTAAATGCATTAAGCATTTGGATGTCACGTCAGGACCACCATTGTTGCCTGAGCTCATGAGATCGAGTCTCAAGTTTTTAAGGAATTTAATAATGTAAAAAGTAGGAATTGACATGGTAGTACTCTGGTTTATACACAAGAAGATGGCACGCCCCGCGTGTTGCTGTATATAGCTATTGTGCTGCTACTCATCGTCTTTGTGGCCACTCGCGTTTGGCACGGGCACAGCTCGTCATCCTGCCGCTCGAGCTTCACGTCGCCGGCCGTCAGAAAGATTGAGCGATCATTGATCTTTTTCCCTGGGATCGATACTTCGCTGTCAGAATCTTTATCTATATCAAAATAATATTTCATTTTGTCATGAGCTACGGTAAAAACCACTCGGTCGGTAATGTTGTGCTAACTGTTCACCTAAAAAGGTAAAAACCATATGGTTCACTATTTTCGTACAAATTCTACCCATCTAAATGCCCACTTCCGTCCAACGGCAGCGGGCAAGAGATAGACACGATGCATTGGCGGTGGATTGATAGACACCATAAGTAGTTTGATTCGTAAAGCACAACGAACAACAAACTTCTCGTCGGGCAGACGTCCTCTAGCTCCAGTTGGCCATGCAAGAGGGTCCCACTACGTAATCTTACGTTACAAACCACATCAACTAACGAGCACGGACACGGCACGAGCGGTTTGACAATCTGCAGCAAACTGCATGTCAGTACGACGATACTCATCATTTCATCAAACGCTCTGTTTTGCTATCTTCTCCCAATTTGCTATGCTTGACAAGACCGCATCATCCGCATGTAGAAGAACCCTATCTATAGAGCACTAAAGCTTGTAAATTAGGGAAAGGCATGCACTAAATGCTACAGTTAACAGAGGATACATGGAATGAATAGTACCAGGAAATCATATGGGTTGATGCTTGTTACTTTTTTTTTAGACAAAAGGCCTCACCCCGCTTTTATTGAAAGCGCACATATGAGTCTTACACACTGCATGAAACCAGCATTCAAGCAAAAACAAAACGAAAACAACAGAGGTCTGAACAAAACAAAAGAAACAAATACTAATAAGCTTCTGCTCCAAGCACGTTACATCACACCAATGTCGGATACCACTGCCAGGGTCGGTGTGAATCCCTTCGCAGCATGGCCAATCTTCTCCAGAATGTACTCCATCATCAGCTTGTCTTCTCGTTTGAGCAGGATCTTCCATTTCTGGAGAAAAGACATACCCAGAAAGATCGCCTCCATTAGTTTGCCCGGGAACCTCCCCTGCATAGTGATCTTGTTTCTGATTGTCCATAGCGCCCATGCCATTCCTGCAAATAAGAAAAGACTCATCTGGAAATTGACTCCAAAGGATTTGCCTAACCAATTTGCAGTAAGATCAGAGATACTTTTCGGTTGGTCCTTCCAACCAAAGCAATCTCTAGCAAAGGACCAAACAAAAATAGCAATTGGACAGGTAAAGAGCAAGTGATTAGCATCTTCAATCGCCCCACAGAGAGAGCAATTCTCCTTTCCTTTCCACTTTCTTCTTTTTAGTTGTTGTTTCATTTAGATCCTGTTTTGGAAAGCCATCCAAATAAAGATCCTAATCTTTAGTGGAATTTTGCATTTCCAAATTTTCTTTGCCAGCTTGTTTGAAACACCAGGATTATTCAAAAATTTATATAAGGAGTTTGTGGTGAACTGTTTTGACGTCGAGAGAGCCCAGTAAATTTCATCTTTGCTGTTTGTGATTGCTCTAAAGATAATGCCTGCCATTGGATGGACTCTTCTTCTCCAAACATTCTTCTGAATTCAAGGTTCCAGCCTCTTGCCGCCAACGTGCTTACTCTTGCATTAGGTTCTCGAGTGATCCTGAATAAAGCAGGGAATTGCAGCCTCAGAGGAGAAGAGCCCAACCATACATCATGCCAAAAGCTAGTCAGCTCACCATTCCTAACTTTGTGCACAGCCCCCCATTTAAATAAATGACTTACTCTTTGAAGCCCCTGCCAAAACTGAGAACCTTTTCTACTGTTTGGCTGATAGAAGTCACCATTGTTCATGTATTTTGCTTTTAATAATCTGCACCATAAATCCTCATCACAATGGTATATTTTCCAAATCCATTTGGTTAGTAAGCATTCATTGAGGATCTTGGTGTTCAGTATACCCAAGCCCCCATGCTCTTTTGGTTGTGTCAAAATGGGCCAGCTGATCATGTGATATTTGAATTTCTTATCAGCCCCTCGCCAGTAGAAACTTGCTCTGATTGAATTTATCTCCTGATGTGTCCCCGGTGCCAGTAGGTAGAACCCCATCATATAAATTGGTAGGCTTGATAGGCTGGTACTAGTAAGAGTTAATCTCGCCCCTGATGACATAAGCTTCCCCTTCCTATTTCTCACTTTTTCAGAAACACACACACCGGAGATCCTTGGCACCAAGTTTGTGATCATCAATTGGTATCCCCAAATATTTAAGTGGAAGTTTGCCCAAGGTGCAATTCATCATATTGGCAATCCTGTGCTTCTCTTCTTCTCCCGTCCCAAAAATATATGCTTCACTTTTGTGGTAATTGATCTTGAGACCAGATAGCCATTCAAAACAGTAAAGGATGAATTTAAGGTTTAGGATTGATATATCATCCCCTTCACAAATGATCACCGTATCATCCGCATATTGGATATAGATGCTTGTTACTTTTGCCTATGTCTTTTCCTCAGGATTGGGCAACGGGAGCAGAAGAAGTTGAGGTGAGTTCCATTGATTGCGGCCGTGGGTCATCACCCAAGCTGCATAGAGGAAAAACAGTTTGATGTGAAAAAAAAATCAGTCAAATATAATTGGCAGCGGAAACTATTGTTATTGGCAGACGAACATACCTGCTGAGGAAAGCATCCACTTCATGAACATTGGGATTTATGTAACATCTACAAGCAGTGTTACTGCTCATATAAATTTGATCGGTGATTGAACAACACATTGCAGCACTACACCATAGTAAGAGGTAAAATCGTCTCACACATTTGTAACAAGACATGAGCATAAAAGGCAGAAGAACCTTTGAAGCTTTGGACAAGAAGCCCAACAAAAATAGCCACAACAGGTCTCTCTTGGCTCAAAGCACAAATGTCATCTAAATCAAATTCTGCAGCTTTTTCACCCCAAATGAGCATCTTGGATTCATAGTTGCTGAGCAAGAGGAAAGAACATAAAAAAAATGGATTTCAGTCGAATGCACAAGAATATGCAACAGGAGTCTAAGTATTAGACATAAAATAAATATTGAGAATTCAACTTTATGCCCATAATATCTAGATAAACAACATAGAGATATAAATGGCACGCAATTTTAGTAATCAAATAATAAGAAGGTAGGATCTAAAATTCAGATGTAAAGATGAAGCTCACCAATGAAAGATCTTGTTTCACCAACAAGGGAAGGCATGCCAGAGAATTTTGTCAGTTTGTATACATATATGGGAAAATGAACTGGTGCACTCTTCTATCAGAGAGTGATATGTTATGTTTATCATAAACTCTCCATCCACAGATCTGTAAGGCCTAGATGTGATGACTCTGAATCTTTTGAAGGTACTGTAGACCTTGCCCTCATAAAGAAGTGGCCTTTTGGTTTCGACATCAGAATATTCAATTTCAGCATACGAAGCAGACCCCTAAGAAAAGGGAAGATGTGCAAAAAAAAAAAAACATTGTTATATGACAGAACTGGCATGTAACAGCAATAACAAATACAATGGAGCCACCTCTATAACCCAAAAAGGGAAAGAGAGACAGCCCTGTAACATAGAGAGGAACACACGAACCAACAGGCTGAGCAAAGGTATTTACCTGAGTCAAACTGGCACCATATCAACATGTCTATTTGTCCACCATATTTACCCCACGACAGTCCCACTGCGAGAGCTATGGTTGAGCCCAGCCTGAAATGTGGAGTGACCTCTTTTAGGGGAGGGACGCCATCTCCCTTTGAAAGGGATAGAGAGTACGTTGGCAGAAATAAAATCAACAAGGGCGCAACCAAAAAAACAGATAAGAGAGTATCAAACTTGAAATGAGACACCAAACATAAATATGAGGACCAGCAACAATCCAGGTGACTGGTATTTCATATCAACAAAAGGGAAATAGCAGCAGCACTGGATGAAACATGGATGACCAAATAATTTTACTTCATATCTGTAATATATAAATAACATAATATACCATACAGAACATCATTTTTAAATAAAAGGGAAATCTATCATCAAGCAAAAGAAAATATCCCGGCCTCTACATCATTCAATGTATTTAGCCATCCATTATAACAAACTTCAACTATGTGTAGATTCCATCTATCACATAGGACAAATGACAATGCACCAAACAAAACAATGCAAGTATAACAAAGAATGCATCTACATTCTTTAATAAAAAAAAACAAAGAGTTCAGCTCAACACAACCTATTACTAAACTTTCGTGCACAATATTATTTATCGCATAGAAGCAAAAGCCTCTTTATAAACTATGTTTTTAGTCTTAGATCCACAGCTGCCACCCTCATTCTGGATCAAAACAGTCAAGCCTCGACTAAATGTTAACCATAGAAAGTAGAAACTGCGACATAAAGCTGACCATGTGTGAATATAGGCTTTTTTAGGATAGACACCGACATTGTTCAAGTGTTTGACCCTGGCTCTTATTATAGCATAGCAAACTTTAACAGGAAATTGGCGATGCTGCAGATTAAAAGGCATCTTGCCTTTTTGGGGACGACAAAACAATGTGAGGTATGCAGTTTGATACAATTCAACAGAGTACAACACGTCATGCTAAGAGTGTCAGAAGATTTTGAAATGGACAGCTCAAATATCCTTTTCCATCACTGGGTACAAGAGATAGTATGACTATTAACCACATCTGCACCGTAGTTAGTAGGCCTCAAAATTGCTCGTCTGCATAAATGGAAGGATCAGAAAATTAAGTTTTGTGGGTAGACAAAGGACGGCAGATAAGGAATCATACCACCATCAGTGCGTGCTAATAACTCCTCAGGTACTTCTATCCATGTTGGTTCAGGCGCCTTGCCGTCATGTTTTTAAACTGGAAGGTTACCATCACCAAGATCTAGAACCCAACTACTGAACTTAGCCATCTAAGCTTGAACCTCTTTATCCATATCAGGCAAAGCTAATCTCATGTTGATAGAAAGCGTCAAAAGAGTCATGCAGTGCCAGAGGTGGATTAGTAATAGATACATTAATAATTTCAGATCGAGTGCCGCCTTCTATGACTGGCAGTATGTCTTAAATCACCCCCAAGCACAATAACTTCTCTTAATACATGCCCTTCTGTATCTGGATTCCCAACAGCTAAAATATCATGTAATGTTCTATCAAGCGTTTAAAAATATTTTCTGTGTGTCATCTGTGCCTCATCCTGATTACAACCGATGTTTTATTATTAGTTCGGCAAGCATGGTTCCTTTTTCTATCATAAACAGTGCTATCATGGATGTTCAAAGGAATTTTAAATCAAGAATGGGCAGTCCTACCACCAGGCAGACAAAGCAACAGTAAGAACGATCATTCTAGACCTTAGGAAAGCCACAATAGCATTCCAAAGGAAAGTTTTCCCAGTTCCACCTTAAACAGAAACAAAATAGAAGCCAGGCTTTTCATTCAAAACAGATCCAACACAATTTCGTGGAAGACTTGAAGCTGTTCAAAATTTAACCTAGAGCACAACGAAGTAGCTTTGAAGGAACTGGAATGCAAAACAACACAATACAAACAAAAAAAAATACATGCAAATAATATACGTGGTGGAGCAAAGTAAAACACATACAGAACAAAAAACAGATAAGAACATGTAGTTTATAGAATTACATAAATACAAGCAAAGCTGGGTAGAATGGTACTGAATTGCACTAAAAACAACAACGTATGAGGAACAACTTCAGTAAGGAATGTGCAAAGATGATCATCTAAACTCTTTGAAAGCATAGCTACCATATGACCTGATATAATAGATCCATAAAGACATTTTAAAGAGTTAATGACCTGAAATGCCGGCTGCGCATAAGCAGGCATGCACGTAACTCCTACACAGTTCCAGAAAAAAAAATCACAAAGGATAATATAATCCAGTCAATCATCAACAGTAATTTGAAATCGACGCCACCTAGGATCGTCCCATCGTCAGCCACTTCAGAGCTGTTAAAAAGGACACATGCCCACAGGCAGCCACACCTAACAATTTGTCGGGAAGAAAATGTAGAAGGCAGATAAGGAGGTAAACGTGGGGGGAAAAAGGAGGGAAAACCTTCAGTAAAATATGTATATCACACAGAGCAATCATAAAGGAGAAGGAAAGCACATTGAAATGGAATGGCTTAAATGTAAATAGAGATTAGAGAATGAGAAAAGTGGTACCGTGCGGACATGAGAAAAACACGTTGAAATGGACCAATGAATCAAGGAACACAGCCAGATGGAAACCCACACACGGCTCACAGCAATGATCCAGAAACACAGGACCTGTGAAAAATAATGATCAACACCTAAGCACCAGAATAGGGCACGCGATAGGAAATTCATACGTGAAGAGCCACAACATATGAGGCATGTAAAAAAAAAAAAAAGGAGCAGCAATAACAACGGAGATCAGAAGTAAAACAATCCTACATTTATGAAGCCAAAGAACAACATAGAATGGTAACACAAAAATGTACAGCACCAAGAATGACTACAAATCCAGAAGCAAACCAAGGCATGCATATGGAAGGACTACCTACCTAAGAATGCCTGAGCAACCAATGAAAGGATCAGCTGTAGGAACTCAAAACTTACATATATCCTGGTTTAACTTCTAGAGCTAAAATGATGTGGGTTTCCATGGAAGGGAAGGTGATAAGGAAGACGTCTTGGTAATAGTGTTTGCTCATGGTTGGCTGTAGCACATTGAACTGCTGACAAATTGCTTTCTGAACATCCCGTGTAAGTACTTTCTGATGTGGTTAAAATATCAGAGATGCCAGGTATATTTTTTTCATCTGTTCTTGTTTCAGCACCATCTCCCTATCTGATATTAACACCTGTGGTTCCATCATTTAACATTATAAGACTTTTACGGAACTGAAATCAACTTGATCAATCACAAATCAGCCTCGAACTAAAGGAAGCACTCGATCAGGTGCGGCTGCAGGAACATTGAACAGATTGCTGCCGCAATTGGTGGAGACAAGGCAGGGGGGAAGTAGAGCTTACGTTGCCGGAGGCAAGACGAGCTGATGGTAGACATTGGTAGTTGAGCGTGAAGGGCCGCGAGGTGACCTGCACGCCGAAAAAGCTCCCCATGTTCCAGCGTGGGCGTGCCATTGAGCGTGTACATCTCCTTCCACCAGCAACGCGTCCGTCCCTGGGAGCCTGCCTGCACCACGAACTTGTGGAACATGACGCTCTGCACAAACCACACCATCCATTACTTCAAGATAGAATCGTGCAGGCGAGGCAAGACATCTCAATGTATTGACGGCTGACGCACGTGCACAGTGACGACAGGCCTCTGGTCCAGGCTGGCGCCCAGAGGATGAGGGTGAAGAAGAAGAAGAACAGGCGAAGTAGGAGCCGACGAATCCCAGAACTGATCGAGGAACCCGGAGCCGGAGCCGCAGCCGTACCCGTCGTCCTCCATGAGAAGGCACTTCTCCCCGATGGCCCCCTCCTTCATCCACGGGCTGCCCCCGCGCCGTCCCCTCACCGCGGCGGGAGGAGGGGACCTTGCTGGCGTAGAAGCAGGAGGAGGAGTTCTCGAGTCCCGCCCCAGCGACCGCGGCGGGACGTGGCCGGTGAGGAGTGGAAGGACGAAGCCGCCGTCTTGTTCTCCCGTCGTCTTGGCTCGGCGACCGCACCTAATAGGCCACCCGCGGCAGCGACGCCGCCCAAGAAAAGCCATGAACCCTAAATCGAGCACCGGCAACGAAGCTAAAGGAACAATGGAGGCAAAATCAGAAAGACGAAGCAGAGCCGAATCGCTGGGAGAGGAAGGGGGGAAAATGAAGAGAAAGGAGCCAGGAAGAAGAGGAGCCGGCCGAGGAACACCGGTTACCGGCCGAGCGACCATCTGAGTGACACATCGTCTTTAGAGATTTAAATTCAATAGATAAATGACATCGATTCATAGTTTTATTTCATGGTTTTATAGACAAACTATAACATTAAATTATTATGTTAGGATTGGTCAATACATGTGAGATGAAACTTTATGCTTTCAATGAGAGTTTCAGGGGGCGTTCGGATGACCCCTCTATTTCACCCTCTAAAGTTCTACCCTCTAAAGTAAAAAGAATCTTCCTATTTAGGGGTACTAAATAAAATTTAATTGCAAAACCTTTCTGCAGACCGGCGTTATTTTTCGAGACGAATCTAACGAGCCTAATTAATCAATGTTTTGAGACAGTGATGCTACAGTAACCATCGTCTAATCGCCGCTTAATTACCCTCATTACGTTCGTCTCGAAAATAGAGGGGGGGGTCCTGGACTTAGTTTTGTCATTTGACTTTGTTTAGTACACTAAATCGTGCCGACATTATTGATGTGACATCTACAGTGCATAATAGGCCTCTATTTTGGCATCCGAACGCAGCCTCAATAGAGTTTCATTCCATAAAACTCATCTATGCTATTTCATCTTAATTGCTATGCTATGTCATCTTTTTTGCTGATATGAAGCCTTAATTAATGCTTATAAAACTTCGAGACAGTTACTCCAACGGCCACTACCAGCAAACCATCGGACGACATGATGTGTGTTGACGGGCACATGCAACGAGTCTTTTTTTTCTCAAGACAAATAGGATAAACATCACACATATATCACTTTGATTTGAGTTGAGATTCACCCTTAAAACCTTAATTATATATACCCAACCATCTACAACAAATTGCTAAAAAATTCCCCACTATACACATGTGTTCAGTGTTCAATTTTTTAATTACATAACACGTATTTTCAACACTCAAAATGTATTTTGTCTTTAAATATCAATTTTGTAAATTTTTGTATTTTGGAATATGAAAATGTGTTTTTCTATTTGGACGGTGATTTGAACCTAAATAAGACCTTTTAGCAAGTTTTGGGACCTAGATGAGAACTCAGATGAATGAGAACCCGGGACAAATTCGAGGACTCCTGATGCATTTCACTCAAAAAGTTGTAAACTTTGAGAGCATTATATTCTCTTTTTTTTTTTGAAATTTTGTTAAAAGAATGGTTAGTAAGAACTTACATATATCGTTCCTATTTGCGTTTTTTGGAAACATAATAATATATTTGAATTTGAAAAAAATTTCTCTTTACGTAAAGAGAATTTCATTAATATCAAAACATATTACCTCTTCTGAATACGAAATTATCCTACTCAACACCAACTCTATTGACGAGAGACAAAAAAAACTTTAAAAAAGTCACAAATTTCACCATCTAGAATGATCATCCTAGACGGATGTGCCACAGACGAAAACTCCAATATGAACGAACACGGTCATCGCCATCCACTAATGCCATCCTGATCTCTAACGAAAAACTGAAACTTAACCTTTTCGCAAAAGAAGGGTATACTAATATTTCACATGCAAGTACTCCCTTCGTCCCAAAATACTTGGCATTCTAGCCATGTCAAGTTTTCCCAAAATACTTGGCATTCTCACTTCTCGAAACACATTTCTCTCTTTCCAATACACCTCTATCTTTATCTCTCTCCTTCTCGTTTTCTTTGCACCGACCTTATTTTTTTCCTCTTAATCTCCGTGCTGGGGCTACAATGCCAACTATAGTGGGACGGAGGGAATACAAAGAACTCACCATCGTCAAGCAAGTAGCTGAGCCCATCGTCACCTCCTTCACCATATTCGCATCGACAAAAAACAAATCCGACCAACATCCAGATGAATGTCACCGAAAACCAAACTATCACTAGACCATAGCCATAGTCTGATGAACCACGACAAAACAAAGGAGGAGACATCGTATATTCTCCATAGATAATATATGACGTTTTCTACTCGCCACCACCGCTAAGACATATCCTCTTTCAGTGCTCCATGCCAACGAACTTGATGATGCCGCACCGCAGCTGCCCACACCTCATCGACCGAACCACTAGAGAAAGCCTTACCTAGCAATTGCCATCGTTGTCGTCAGAGCAACCATCGCGAAAAGATCTAACTATCTAAATTAATGGGTGAGTAAAGAAAACATTCGGATGTTGGGCCTCCCTCCTCTGTCGACGGCGTGCCCGCCCGAAGCGAGGAGGCCGGCGAAACCGCCTCCTGAGTTGTCGTAAGTAGCATGCTCTTTTATGCATTTACATCAACAAAAATGGCAAAGTCAGTTAAGTTCGTACGCATGGGTGGTTTTGGAACAATATCTTGTATGTTAATGGGTCTCTACAGCAAAAGATATACATAAGGCGAAACTCAAACTCCAAGTGGTGCATAGGGTGGTTCATACAATTTTGCCTCTTTTTTATTTTTCCCCAAATTTCCTAAGGAGGAATTATATGAATATTGTATCTAAGTAAATTCTCTTTACAAGCACTTTGGAATACAACGAGCAACATACAGATTCAAATCTCTATCCCAAACATGTATGAAGATTTACACAGAATGTCACAAAGGTTTGTCATGAACAGTGTTTTGAATTTTCACCCATTGCTCCTGGTGCAGTACTTATCCATCCCCTCCATCCAATTCTTTTGTCGTGATTATGGTTCGCGAAGAGGGGGAGGATCAAAAGGCACCGGAAGACGAAACGCCTTGATCATTGCGCGCTGGATTGCTTGTTCTGGCCATCCACCTCCTCCGGGACTTTGGCTTGTGCCAACTGACATGAATGCAATTGCAATCTCCGGCCTATCGATGAAATTGTGAGGGCTGATTTCCAAATTGAACATAGTACATGTCACGAACAAAAAAAAAGTTCTCCCACAAAACGAGAAATATTCACGACTTCCTCTTCGTATATTCTTCGGACGTGAAGAGAGAGAGAGAGAGGAGAGGGGGATTGATTGTGGAAGCGGTCACGGGGATGAAAACTTTTCCTCTTCATTTGGAAGATAGTAACGTCATTGTACAGTACAGGACGTGTGTAGTGTAACGGATAGTATAGGACATCTGTTTAAAAGCGAATTTCGAACTAAAGTTCCGACAGCCGCCCGCGGCGCCAGTGGCGCGAATTTTCCATTTTTCCCAAACCCTCTCCGCCGTCTCGTCTTCTCCAAGAAGCCTCGCGGCCGGTCGCATCGGCGCGACCGGCGACGCGATGGTGTTCCGATCCCCGGCGCCTCCGCCAAGCCCCGCCGCAAGCGCCTTCCCCTACCATCTACAGCCTACCCAAATCTGCGGCGCGCCTGACTGCGACCCCTCATCCGCCGTCGACGCGGCGGCGGTGCTCCTCGTCCCTCCCCGTCGCAAGCACCTCCCCATGCCGCGCTCCTTCGCGTGCTTGCTTGCCACGGGGCTGAGCCGACGCCGCCCTCATCCCCACCACCCGCGCGCCACACCACACCGGCCGCTCCGCCCCCTTCCCCTCGTCGACCAGCGGGCACGCGCTTTTCTATGTATCCGTGCGGCAGCGGCTCTCGTCGGGCCTTTTCTCGAGAAGCTCAAGGCGCCTTTGACGGGCTGTCGCTGCAAGACGACGCGGGTAGGCTGGTGCTGTTCGTAGAGTGGAGGTGCTGTTTCGGGCCGCCGCCCTGACTGAGCAAGGAGATCGTGGGCCATCGCACCGGAGAAGCCGATAGAGAATCTTCTGCATTGGGTTTCTCGGTGCTCGACCAATTGCTGGGCCTGAACCTTAATCAAATGCTGCAGGATCAGGCGATGGTGCCAATGATGATTCAACAATCTTCTTCAGGTGCCCTCTGTTTCCCCCTAAGTATCATGATATGGGTTGAATGATGTTGTATTCTCCTGTGGAATAATTGGAGGAGGAGGGTGCGTCTGGACAATCGCTCCTCCGGGCCAGAAATGCTGCGTTTGCTCAGTTTTTTTTTTTTGTCCCCTGCAGCGAAGATTCTATTGCACGTCCGTGAGCAGCGCAAATTTCTTGGTGTTGGGGATCCACGGGATTCTCAGTGGAAGAAGCTGAAAGGGATCGCATCGGCCAATAACACTGAATAAGCAATCTTTGATACAGCTAAGACCAGGTGTGTGGTTGTCCCATGGTTTAAGAACATAGGTTATCTTGGATGCATACGAGAGGTTTGATCAGTTCGAATTGGTAAAGGTAAGTTTTTTTGTTTTCTTGTAATGATGGTAGAATAGTATACAAGGAGTGGCCTCTAGTTCTATCAGGAATGATTTTGTCATTCTAGGCAACTGCTGACAACAGTTCTGTTTGGTCATGATCCACGGAGAGTAAAAATCCAGCATTATATACGCAGATTGAACTGACATGCTCTATGGTTTCCAGAATGGCCACTTTTGTAGCTTCTTCCTGTTAATTCAGACTTGTTGTGGTCTAAATACAGTGGCACAATAATAGATTTTAGACTTATTTTGAATAGCACTTATTGCACTGGATGCCTATTGTCATACCCCAATTCTGGAATATGTTGTGCATCCTGTATCAGTCCCTGGATCAGTAGCTGATACGCACAAGAACACAGATATGATAATTAAAAGCATACTTCGAGTAGGTAAATAAGCATAATACCTGATATAGGACCCTTAGTGGTGGTGCGGACAAGGATTCATAACTATCCAAGTCCTTCCAACCACTAACGGTGAAGCAGACAGCGGAAGACCTTGGCCCAAAGCCACAAGCAGACTTGAGAAGTAGAACCGAAAACCAACTCGTCGTCGTCTTCTACGAAGCCTTCTCCTACTAAACCAACAATCGCAAACGCGTGAGTACATAAGGTACTCAGCAAGCCTACACTACTCAAGGGTATATATACATGCAATATTTGGATTAGCAAGGAATAGGCTAAATGGTTCATTGCAGCAAGCAAGCTTTATGCAGGGTTCACTAAAGCAAGTGAAGGAGTCATAGATAAAACAGGGAGTTGATTGTCAATATTTTAGTTGGTTGGCCCTGGGGGAGTATGAAACATTCCCGCCAGTTCCCGAGTTTTAGTTGGGCCTTCTGACCTCAATGGTCATACCGACCCGGCATTCATGCCATCACTTCCAAAACACGGGTTGACTACAACCCACTCACACTCCAAGGGATAAGAGAGGTGGCTAATCCAACGTGCGCCACAATAATGTGTCATATGCCGTGACAACGTCCATCCGGATGAATTTTACACTCTGCAGAGGTTGTACATCTTTTCCCACGGGCTACGCACCCTTTGCAAGGGGGTACGCAACGCTTAGTCCATCTTCTCCGAGTAGTCTCACAAGTCCACCACGGAATCATACTCAGGGGCTTGTGACTTGAAATGTCACACTACGGCACAACACCTATAACAGGTACGTCGTGCTCCTGCATTAACTTGCAGGATCCTGAGACACACAATAGGACGGGCGGCTGTCCCATGTACCGACAATGGGTTCCCGAGACAGACAGCGGGGTCCGCAACCGGACCACGGGTACGTTTCCCGGGCCTGTTCCTGAGCTTCCGTTGCCTCTACCGGCCTCCAGATGGAAGTGCAAGAGTACCAAGAAGGTAGGGTAAGTCCTTCCCATACAGGTCCGTGGTTGTACGAGAAATCATTATGTTAACGGGCGTCAGAACCGGTCCTTATGTGGCGGGCAAGCACCAAATCTCCCACACTAGGGGACTATCACACCATCACATCTCACTAGTGGCCTTGCCCGCAATCCAACCCATCCCATCATCACCGTCACCATCATCATCATCACCTAACACAGTTGTGCTACTCCCAACCCAAGTATTACACACACCACCAAAACTCATTTAACACAGTTGTAAAACATAGTATGTGAGAAGGGTGTGGCAATGTAGAAACATTGCAGGGTCCTAAGCATATCTAGTGGCAAGGTGATTGTGCCATCATAGAAATGATGGAACTATCCTAGGGTTATCAAGGTGACAGGTAAACAAGGGTAAACAAGGATTAAGATATTAACGTCTTAAGTAACAGACATCAATATCAATAAGCAAGTAGGATTATAGCTACACAAGCAGTAAAATAACAAGTAATGCATAATACGAGAGTAGGCCATATAGGTGCATTGCGAAAACAGTAGGTTCAATCATGATCAAGGAGAAGTAGAGCTTGCCTGGGAACGCTATCCTAATCTTCCCATACTTGGTCTTCAGATTCTTCTGTCGAAGTCGATGTCTTCAAGTCCTTCCTCAAAGCTTGTATCTTCTGACTCGTCCTTGGGCTCGGATCCTTCGGCTCGTCCTTGCAGCTTGGATCTTCTTGATCTTCCTTGAATTCTTCTGGCTCTTCCTCGGATCTCGCGTAAGCTAGCGCATAGGAACTCAACGTATAAACAAACTACCGCAAAAGAAAAAAAGATCGAAAAAGCCAAGTAAGATCCAATTAAACTTCAATAAGAATCGATAGAACATCAATGAAGGTTAAGAGGCATAAATCATGTATGATGCAATAGGTTTTACTTTAGAAAGATTTTATTATCTTAAGATTATTAGGAGTGATGCCTCAAGCACTAGGGCTTTTATGAAAATGAGGGATGCCAAACACGATGAGAAGTGCATGAATGTATGCGAAGAAGGTGGGGACAGTGTGTGTGCACGTGTCCTTTGTACCTTTGTGGCACTAAGTCTTCATATAGGTCGTAACCTATATGAAGGTTCATGCGACACAGGTACAAGTGTAAGGTGTGTCACTTTAATTACTTACCTAAAGATTATGGTACCTAATGGTGATTAGCTATTGTATTATCTACTAACTTAATTACTAAGACTAAGCTACTAGTTATGGTCATGGAGAGGAGCGCATGACCGTGACACGTGTACGTGATCATGTATGGTATGAATGCACGGTTTGCAGACAAAATACAAATTAAAACCGATAAAGGACAAACTAGCAAATAAAGATAGCAACGAACAATAACTCCAATAAAACTCAATGAAAGACAATTTATAGAGAGATTAATAAACCAATAAGACTTGGTATAGGTCGGTGGCAACATTGGATTAAGATTGATTGAGCGATGGTTGAGCTAGGTGAGTGTTGCGGCTAGGTGGGACAACGGGGGTTGTATACTTTGATACAGAATGATACAATATGATAGGTTAAGTTCAATGTCACGCTAAAAGGTGTGCGAGCATTCGTGACACGCGGGATATCAACGACGTATGATGAGGTTTGATGAGAGAGGGGTTTAGGTTCAATGCTACAAGGTGAACGGGCATTGGTGACATGCGAGATCAACGACGCATAAGGGGTTCAGGGTGAGAGTCTGGGATTTAGAGTATTGATGGCTCATAGATATGATTTAGGGCTTCAATGTTAGTACCAAAGGGTACTACGCGTTTCTACGAACGCGTGAGCGCAAGAATCGCTCGAAACGGGGTTACGGATGAAGAGATATGAATATTTAAAGATTGTAGGGACTATGTATAATTACGGAAAGGTTCTAGGGACTTATTTGTAAGAATAGAAAAGTATTAAGGACTAATCTGTAATTACAGAAAAGTTCCAGGGACCTATATGTAATTATGGAAAAGTTTAGGGGTCTTGGTGTAAAAAAGACAGGCGCTAAAGCGTAAATATGAAAAAGTATAGGGGTGTTTCTGTAAAAGGACAGGACCTAAACAGGAATACAGAAAAGTTTAGGGGCTAATCTGTAAAATGTGCAGGACCCGGGATTTCCTCAGATTTTCGGATTTATTTTGCTGAAGGAAAAGGTGGTGAACTGGGTTCATGGTGAACCAAGGGGTCCATGAGTCACTGGTCCACGTGAACCGGGTGCACGAAAGATAAAACGTGGGAGGCTGCTGACTGTGTAGGGAGACCGAGTCAAGCGGGCCCGCAAGACGACGTGGCACGCCACGTAGGCAGGCGGCCGACGCGGTCAAAACGCGCCGGAGCGGGCTGAACGCGGCGGCGGGCTGCCGGGAAGCTCGCCGGCGGCGTGTGCGGTGGCTAAACGTCGACGAGGAGTGGTCCCGTGTGCTCTACGCGCGTAGGCGAAGCGAGCAGGGTAGCACATCGACGACGACGGGGAGCGGAGCGGCGGCGAGAGTCGTCGGAGTTTGGCGGCGGAAGGCGGCGCCCGGCGAAATGCGGCGCGGGGAGTGGAATTTCTCGAGGGCGTGATGCCGTGCGTGTGCGCGTGGGTGTGGTGTGGGTTTTGCCGAGCTCGGCTTGGCCGGAATGTGCCACGGCGGTCGGCGGCGGAAGAGAAAGCGGCGGCGACGAGGGAGCTCGACGCAGGAACTCGTTCGCGAGGGAAGGGAGGAGGAGGAGTAGCGCAAGAAGAGAGAGAGGAGGGAAGCGAGGCGAAACTCACCGCGGAGCGCGTCGACTGCGCGCGAGGTCGGAGGCGAGCCCGCGACGGCGAAAGGCGGCGGCGGTGAGGTGACTGTGCTCGGCGAGGTGGGGGGCTCCGGTGGTGAAGCGGGACGGGATGAAGAAGCAGACGGGAGGCGCGGCGCGCGGACGTGGACCTCGGCGGCAAAGCGTCGTCGAGGGAAGAGGCAGGGACGCGCGGAGCGGCGGGGGGCGCGGCGCTCGGCGGCGGCGCGCGGCGGAGCGGTGCGCACGCGCGCCCGTGGCCAAGGCTTGCTCGCCAAGCTGGCCGAGGAGGAGGAGGGAGGCCTGGTGTTGTGCTTGGACCGGAAGAGAGGGAGGAAGGGGGCTCGCCGGCGGCGAATCGCGACGGCCGGAGTGGGGACGATTTGGGGAAAAGCTCCGATTGGAGCTCGGTGGTGGTCGAGGAGGGGAGCTGTGAGTGGAGAAGGAGAGGAGATCGTCGCGCACCCGTTTTAGAGCAGAGGGGCGAGAGAGGGAGGCCGAGAGTGAGTGGTTCGGTCGCGGCTCTGGCCAATGGAGTAGGTGCCAATGCGATAGCTTGCCAGAGGAGAGGACGGGCGACCATGTGCGATGACGAGCGCGCGGAGATGGCCACAGTGCTGGGGATTGAGACGAGTCGAGGGAGAGCTTGCGTGGCGTGGCGTCAAGCATGGGAGTCGTCGGGTCGTGGCGAGGGTCGCCGGATGGGGCCCTGCTTCGACGGGACGCGTCGAGGAGCTGCGGGATGGGCGCCCATGTGCGATGACGCGGCCACGGCATGGCTACAGGCGCTGCGACGCGACGGAACGGCAACCGCTGACGAGGGGAGACGTCGGCGGCGGGCCCGCTTGTCGGCGAGACAGAGGAGGAGAGAGGAGGAAGGAGAAGGGAAAGTGGGCCGGGCGAGCTGGGCCGAGGGCGTTGGGCCAGAGAGGAGAAGCGGCCCGCGGGGAAAAGAAAGAAAGGAGGCAAGCGGATTGGGCTGGGCCGGCTGGGTGAGTGAAAGATGATGAGGCCCAGAGGGAAGGAGGGATTAGGAATTAGGTTTATCCTTTTCTGGATTTTAAAAAAAGAACTCAAATTTGAATGTAAATTCAAATTTGACAGGATCAAAAATCAGACAAACGCACAATGAAAACAAGAACTCCAAAAATGCATATGATGCATTTTGTGCAAGTTTAAAATCCAAAGGTTTTTAAATTCAAAGTTTTGCACACATTTATTTTATTTGTGGTAAAGTTCAAAAGGTTCAAATTTTAGTGAATTTTAAATGAAAGCAAGCACTTGAGCACTAGTTTTATATTTAGAAATTTTAATATTCAAACGAGTTTGAATTATTTTAGTGAATTTCATTTTGAAAATTCATGTCAAGATAAGAGTTGGACAAAATTTAAATTTGCACTGATTTTTATTCCTTTTTATTTTGCTTCAAATTTGGGGTGGGGTGTTACACCTATGTACAGGTCCAGCATATGAGCATACATTAATCGTGGTATTTGGTCCTAGTATGTCTTCAAACTAGATGGAATGCAGTGCTGAATAACACTTTGGGGGATGAGGGTTAGAGCCAAGAATAACACTAGGTAATGATTGAAGGCTTGGAGTCTCACTGAGACGAAAGGTCGGGATACTCTATTCCATTATCTAAAAATTGATGGACCTGATCTTGTTAGAAAAATGCAGCTACGAATTAGGTTGTTTTTCTGATTGCATGGAAGCAATAAAGTAAGTTATATGTTACATTTTATATCCGAAAGGCTTAAATCTCATTATCTCTTTATGGGGCAGAATACAGAGAGAAGAAGAAACACTCTCAGCAAAAACCATACATGACATACAATCTGTTATAGCTTTTGTGTCGTTCCAACCAATTGGCAATAACCATGTTAATTCCCCCTAAAAAAATAACCATGTTAATTCCCCTAAACAAGCCCATGTTAATCAGTGGTGATTGCTCAGACAGTGAAACTTCATCGCAAATAGATCATGCTCTTGTATATGTTTTATAACAAGTTATCTGTCCTACTTTTACATTTTATCTACTCTTTGTTCCTATTATTATTGTCATCTTTTGCAGCTTGTGGGTTGAATGGTAACTTAGATTCTTTTCCTGGGACAGCTATGAAGTTTCGTCTGCTCCGTATATTATGATTCTCTGGTACCCAACAATTCATAGGGAATCGGCTTTTATGTCTTCACGTATAACTGGTAGGTACTTTCGATTTCTCATGTTTTTAGTGCTCATCATTTGCTGCACAGATCTGATTCATCAGTTCTACAAGTAGGCAAAATAGATTACTTCGAGAGTTTTAATAAAGACAATATTGGAAGGTGGTGAGATATTTTGTTCATTTCTTCCTCTATTTTGTCACCATAAATAACTACTCATGATGCATTATATTTCAGTCATTTGACATTGGCCGCCAACTTCAATACTGGTTAGCAGCGGGTGAGAAAGCAGGTCTGGTCACCTTTGGGACATGGTTATCATATTTTTCCAGTAAATACGACGTTAGATCCAAATTACTATCTGTCGTCGCTCGAATAATCGAGAGAACGGCAAATATTTGGTTCGGGGAACAACGATCAATCGAGGTATCGATCTAGGGCACAGAGAGAGTTTTATACTGTTCGGGCCTCCGGAGGATAATAACCCTACGTCCAGTGTATGTCGTATTGAATATGGTGGTGTGTTCGATGTATTCTGTGTGTCCTCTCATCGGAGGGTTACATGTATATTTATAGTCCCTGTTACCGCCTCTAGGAGTCCTTGCCTTGTCTACAAGACTTCCGATCTGTAGTAACAGATTCGGAGTCTATCTACAAGTTTCCTTTCGTGCGATACAAGTCTTCGGAAAATACCAAACTAAGTCTTCGGGAATATCTGAAAATATGAGTTACGACATAAGCCCCGAACATGTCCCTTGGCCGATTCGTCTTTGATACGAAGAGATCCTATCTTCATGCGAACTTCTGACAAAGGGATATGTTCTTCACTGAGCACACATACTTCAGATATCTTTGTCTTCAACCTTGAGTCTTCGGCATAGTTCACCGAACCTGGTCTTCGGAATAACCATGCGCACAGGTCTTCGGAGCAACTGACTTAACCGAGCCTCGGAACATTAAGAGAACCGAGTCTTCGGGGCGACTGATAGAACCGAGCCTTCGCGACAGCAGCTACCGCATTGAGTGATCGGAATACCTTTCCTTTAAATAATTTGCCAAACCAGGTCTTTAAGAGGACCGTCAATCAAGGGAGTTCGGAGGAAATAATAAGCAATTCCCATCCTTATCTCTGTTTCTTGATCCAGCCATGGCATTGATTCCGCCTCTAAATATGAAAAAGACCTTGACGGACCCTTCAGCTTCTTGTCTTTATTCTTCAAACCGGGCCCACCAAGGTTCCTCCTGGACTCCCCGCGTCGCCACGCGGTTTCCCAAGAAGAAACATAAAAAATCCAATCTGTACTTGACCTTTCAGTTTCCAAAAGGCCACCTTTTGGCTATAAATGATTAGGACGGCGGAGCCCCCAAGTATCACTTTCGCATCCACCATCCACCATGGGCAAGAAAAGACCCACCACTCCACAGTTCATGAAGTGGTTCGACGACGAGCTCGCCGGCGGGTCGGGATCCTCCTCCGCGCATCCCGCAGGCGCTCCACCGCCGGTAGCTGCTGCTCCTCCTCCGCTCTCCGCGGAAGATTACGGGCTCCCTCCTCCGAGTCCTCCTCCAGATCCATCTCAGGTCGTAGACCTAGAGGCGGGACACGGCGGGGGATGAAGAGTTCGCGCGCCGCCTCCACGTCGCCTTGAACAGGGGGCCACGCGGGATTCCGGCGGACGCCAAACCCATCCTCCTCGACCATTCCGACGACGACGACGACGACGACAACAGCGACAGCAGCGACGACGACGAGCCGAGCAAGAAGAAGGCCATGGTCCTGTACAATCCTGGCTGGGCTCCTTGGACGAGCGCTCAGGCCGGATCCAGTCAGGCGGGTGGCTCCATTCCCGTCGCCGCAGAAGATCCTCTCCTTCCTACTGGGGTCATCAACCCGGTCATGGCATTGAACGAGGGTTCTACCCTCTCCACCACCGAGGTGCCCCTCCCGCTCATCACTTATGGTGAGAGCGGCGTAGGTGCAGGCTCCACTGCTGCTGCTGAAGCCTCCTCTCCCTCATCACATATGAAGAGGACGAGGTTGATGCTGATGCTGCTGTTGCAAGCCCTGAAGATGCCGAAGATCGGCGGAACTAGGGATAAGGGGATGGCTATCATGCCATTCTCTTTGCAGTAGCCTAGGTTTCCTTATTTTTTCTTCTTCTCCTGTTTTATTCTTCTGTCAAGCAGGTCGGAGAGTAGAACCTAGATAGTTTTCTGCATGTCTTGCTTGTAAGATGTTTGGCCACCTCCGGTAGGCCTTCTTGAGGTTGTTCCGGGACGCGTCCTGGGACATACCAAGGGCTGCCTTCAATCCAAATTATAATTATGAATGATATTGCATCTGTGATGTTGGCTTGTCTTGTTCTCTCGATAATGTACCCTGCATGAGTCTTCGAGATAACTGAGCTTGACTTCTCCGATGTGCCTCGATGAAACGAGTCTTCGTAGCAACTAACAGATCACTTGGTCGAGAACTCTTCGGGAGTATTACTCAATACGTTTTTCACGCACCGAAGGCTCTTCCGATCCGGATCGTTAATCGAACATTTTTAATTATTCCGGGCAACTGATCCCAGAAAATATTCCAACTTTTACCTCATATCCAGGTAATTATCCTTCCAAAAACCGAGCGCAAATCCAGACGCATTATTTTAATAACAGAAAAGAGCATCACCTCGGTATATGTCGCGCGTAACCCAAGGAAGAGAAATCCCGCATTTACGGGGAAGCGAACCGTCACGCCGGGTTTTACTTAAGCCCTTCACGCCGTATTCTTTTCCTCCATCCTTTAGTCTGCACTCTTTTCCATTTCCTCAAACCCTAAACATTTCACATGGCCGCCGCATCCTCGTCCGCCACAAACTCCGGCAATCCCAACGAGAACCAATCCTCCGACTCCCACAACTCCAACATTCCCTTACCCAGGCACAGCAGAAGATGATGAAGGGAGAAATCCCGAATCTAACGGAGGAGTACTGGAAGAAATCCTCTCTGTCCCTGGAATATTTGGATGAACTGGAGAGAAGGGGGATGATCTCAGCTTTCTTGACTCGCCGGAACACTGGCGAAGAGGAGTATCATCATTGCAACACCACGGAAATCCCGGTATTTGAGGCTCATCTTATGTGGTTTCAACCTTCCGCCTTCTAAATTTTCTTGAGCAGATCTGTAGATTTTACCATATCGAGCTTGTTCAACTCAAACCCAATGCTGTGATGCTTAGCATGTTTGCTATCTTGTGTGAGTGTTGGTTGGGCGTAGCCCCCTGCTTGAATCTGTGGCGCCATTATCACCAGCCCCGGTACTACAAGGGTCAGATGATGGTGTTTTCAGTAGGCTTTGTACTGAGGAACAAATCCGAGTTCATCCCATATCAGTACAAGTCTTCCTGGAGCGGATACGTCACCAAATATCTGATCTGGACATGGATGGAGAAGAAGATTGGTGCCATCAAGCTTGAAGGTTTAATGCCGAATCATGAGAAGTGGGACAGGGTCTTCCGACCTATGTTCCTCGATTGAATAAGATGATAGCCAGGGTCAATGAATTGATCAAATTAGGCTTGAGAGGAGAACATGTTGTGGAAGAATTCGTCCGGAGACGCATCTTCCCTCTTCAGCACCGTGATCCACTGGCTATGCATTATACGGGTCCTGGCGAACCTAATTGGTTACCAGTTGGAGGTAGAGGTAGATGTCCATCACTCATCAACATATCAGTATATACTTGATATCTGATTTCTGTTGATAAGCGTGTCATCTTTTTCTCTCCTTTGCAGCTGCTGAACTCTCCGAAGACGATGTCCGCAAGAGAGTAACTGATATCCTGGGTGTAGGGCCACGAGAGAAGCCTTCGACAGTACCTCTTCCTTATAGTGCAGCAAATCCACCTCCTGAGGTACATTGATCGTGGATCTCCTCGCATTGCTTGCAGATGTGTTTTCCACCATGCTTATCTTGTGTTCTGTAGAACCTTTATGAACCTGGCCCCGACGATGTCCAACCCGATGTGGATATAGTCATCGGGGACAGTGTGATGAAGAAGACAACGGTGATCGGGAGAAGGATGTGGCCGTTGCCGATGATGCTACCAGCTCTCTTGAACGAAAGGTGGCTGCTGTTGCTGCTGTCGAGCAATCTGAGGCACCAGGAGAAGCCGAGAGGGCTGGACCAGCGGCCGATCCCACGTCCGGTAATACCGGTGGGTACCGAAGCCGCTAGCCTTCCTCCACCTGCCGTCACGTCTTCGAAGCCCCCGAGTGGGGCGAAGTCGAAGGTATGACCGCAAGCGCTTTCGAACGGCTACTCCTGCAACTCCAGCAGCTCCAGCAGCTCAGCGACTCCAGCAACTGTTGCCTCCGATGTCCCTGAATTGCCTCCAACTCGCGTCGCCAATCCTCGTACCGGCGATCAGGTACCCATCGAAATTGCTTTCGGCAGTCTCTTTAAAGGGTTTCCAAAATCTCTCAAGTCTTGTCTTCCCAGGCGACATCCGCTTCTAGCCCTGCCGTCAAGAGAAGACGCTTCCGCACTAAGAGAGATACTTCGTGAGTACTCTGGCTAAATTCCCTTGCTGTTTGAAATATTTTCATTCGATCTTCTGATGTGTGATCATGCTGTAGTGTTCTGTCCTCTTCTGCTGAACCTGCTCCCGCTGTCAACCCTCCGGCCCCGAACGCACAACCCGCGCCCGAACAGGCCCTTGTTGCTTCTGCTTCTGCATCCGGGACGGTGGGGAGAACTTGTGTTCGACAAGCTGAGCCAGGAGGTGGTCGCCGCCAAGAAGTGGCATCTGCAGACTTGTAAGCGCCTCACTGACAGGATCAGGCAGAAAGAAGGAGAACTCGCTGCTCTTCAGAAGAAACTATCTGATGCTGAGAAGGCCAATGACTCATCGGGGAAAGATAACAAGATCCAGGAGCTTGAGAAAGCTCTTACTGCTTTGACCAAGACCCATGATGACGCAAAGGTATCTCATGCCAAGGAGATAGAAACTCTGAAGAGGGAGCACAAGGAGTACCTCAAAGATCTCCTTGTCGATAAAGAGGCTTTAGAGAAGAACGTGCAGGGTAATTCTTCCTGTCATTTGTTGTTCCCTTTTTGCCTTTTCTTATATTCCTGAAGTAATCAGATGTCTTCTGTTGTAGATTTGAACTCCAAAAATGAAGCCCTAAGCACTGAGAACACAGCCAAGACTCAAGTAATCCAAGCTCTGCAAGCGGAGGTGAAGAAGCTGAAGGATGCCAACAAAATCCTGACTGCAGAGAAGGCCAAGCTTGCCGACAAGGTTGCTGATAGCTTAGTCAATGGCTGTGCCTTTGCTTTGGCTGCATTAAAGAACCATCATCCTGATTTGGACGTGAAGATAGTAGAGCAGGGCTTCACTTGTAATGTAGCTGATCGTGATGCACTTGTTGACGGTCTGATGGAGTCAGCCGACAAGTTCATCATGGATTTGAACTTAGATGTATCTCCTTCTGATGAGGAGAGACCTTGAAATACTTGTTCAGCCCTGCAATCAAAACAATTTTTGATATACTGTTGGAGCTCAGGCTCCTGTTAATTCATTTTAGATATGCATAGTAGCCCAGCCCCCTGCTTTTTGGATACAGTTTAATAACTGTATGCAGGAAAGCATTATCACTAATATGCAATATCGAAATATCATAGAAGGATGTCCATTAATTCAGTGACGCTTAGCTTTGCCTGTGACAAGCTACGTTTGAACTAATTTTTGAGAGTTTGCTCCGTATCTGGAACCCATGATAGCTGTATAACATTTGACTTTGCTCATGGCAAGTGATGTTTCAAGCTAAATAATGGGGGGTGTTGATCTTGCAACGTGGTCTGAAGTTGGCACTTATAACTCGATGGCTAAGGCTCTTACTTCAGACACTCGGGGGGAGACTTACGAAACTTATGAACCATTGGCCAAGCTATCATGTAGCACCATATGGCATAAGACTTGCAGTCTGTTGGGTGGTTGTCGTGCAACCGGCCTAGGGAGAGCCGCTTATTAACCTCATGGGCTAAGGGTCCCTCGCTAGAACGTCATGGGGGTCAATTAACTTATGAACCACAGTGTGGCTAAGCCTTATGACCAATCTTGCCTGAAGAGGCTGTTCGTACCGATGCCTTATAACCCTCATGTGGCTAAGACACCAGCCAAACTAGTAGACCGACCTGGGTCAGCCTTTGGAACCTTGCACAGTAGTTGGAGAAACTGAACACACTTTATTCATCAAACAATGGATTACACATAAAACTTTCTAAGCTGATCAGTGTTCCATGTTCCGGGCAATATATCACCGTCGATATGTGGCTAAGATATAAGCCCCCATGCCAGCATCCTCAACTACTATGTAGGGTCCTTCCCATGGAGAAGACAACTTGTGCTTATCCTTAGTTTTGATATCCTTCTTAATCACCAGATCTCCCACATCTAAATGTCGACCGACCACTTTGCTGGCGTACTGCTTCTTCAGAACCTCCTGATAACGTTCCACTTATGGAGTGCTGTGTTGCGTTCTTCTTCGAGGAGCAGTAGATCAACCTCTCTGGAGATGGCTGGTCGTCTTCATAAAAATTGGTGATCCGATGAGCCCCCAAGTGAATCTCGGGGTGGCAGTACTGCATCAGCGCCGTAGACTAGAAGAAGAATGGAGTTTCCTTGTAGCTCGACTGGTAGACGTCCGTGCTGACCACAGAACGGTCGGTAGCTCTTCGATTCCATCTTGCTTTAGCTGCTAGCTTCTCGTAGACACCGTGCACGCATCCCCTTCATAAGGATCCCGTTGGCTCGCTCGACAGCACCATTGGTTTGAGCATGAGCCACCGAAGATGTCGGGTGAATTATACCATGATGCACAAAATCTGCACAAACTTCTCGGACCGATGAACTGTCGACCATTGTCTGATATCAGCTTTCTGGGAACTCCAAACCTTGTGACTATACTTCTCATAAACTTGATGGAAGCAACTCAGTGATGTTCACAACTGCCTCTGCCTCGATCCACTTGGTGAAAGTGTCGATGGCGACGTATAAGAATTTGTACCCTCCTTTGGCTTTAGGAAACGGTCCCAATATATCCACCCCCCAGATAGCAAAAGGCCATGTAATAGGAATTGTATGCAACTCTTGAGCATGCCTTGTACTTTGCCTACTGAAGAATTGACAGGACTTACATGTCTGCACGAGGTGAATAGCGTCTTGCTTTGCTGTGGGCCAGTAGAATCCGTGCCTGAATGCCTTGCCGATGAGAGTGCGATAAGCTGCATGTGCACCGCAGATCCCACCGTGTATATCATGCAGGAGTCGAATACCATCTTCCGTAGAGACACACCTCAGCAAAACCCCGTTGAGACCCCGTCTGTAGAGCACGTCGTCGATCAACACATAATGCTTGGACTTGCGGGCCAACCGCTCCGTGGCCGCATCATCATCTGGGATAGGACTGTTTTCGAGAAACAGGCGAATTGGTACACGCCAGTCTTCGACAGAACTTCTCCCGCGTCGATAACCATCATCTCCACTTCATCGTGTGTGCTTGCCGCCGATGGCTTGTGGAGCTCTCTAAGAACACATCATCTGGGACTGGAGATCGTGATGAAGCAATGCACGCTAAATGATCAGCGTCACGATTGTCCAGCCGTGGTACGTATCGCACTTCGAGACCATCGAAACCTTTTTCCAGCTCCGAACTTCTTCAAGATAATCGGCCATCTTCGGATCAGAGCATTGATACTCTTTCTGTACCTGCCGGGCGACTAACTGTGAATCCCCTTTCACAAGCAGTCGGCTGATACCGAGAGATTTGGCAATGCGGAGACCTGTCACGAGGCCCTCATATTCTGCAACATTGTTCGTAGCTTGGAAGAGCAGCTGGATGGCGTACTTCAATACTTTTCCTGCCGGAGATATGAAGACAACTCCGGAACCGGCGCCTTTAACGTGAAGGAACCATCAAAATACATGACCCAGTGATCTGGATCTTTCTTGTCGTCATCACCATCATCGGTCCACTCTGCTATGAAATCCGCCAGAGCTTGTCCTTTGATGGCTGTTCGAGGGACATATTCGATCTGGTATTGACCAAGCTCTACAGACCATTGAGCAATTCTGCCGATGGCATCCTTGCAATGCAAAACAGTCTGGAGCGGTCTATCCGAGACCACCTTGATGGATGAGCTAGGTAGGAAGTAATGCTTCAGCTTTCTGGACGTCATCAATACTGCGTACAATAGCTTCTGCACCATCGGGTAACGCGTCTGGGCATCTTTCAATATTTCACTGACGAAATAAACAGCGAACTGCTGGGGCCAGTGTCTGTTTTCCGGTCAACTGTCAGCGCAGCGCTAACAACTGAATCTGTGTAGCAGCAACATAGAGTAGCAGTTCTTCATTGGGCTGTGGGGGTTTCAGGGTGGGCATGTTTTTGAGATAAGCTTTGAGCTCCTTGAACGCCTCTTCTGCCTGGTCGTCCCACTGAGAACCATCTTGATTGCGTAATACTTGTAGAATGGCATACCTCGTTCTCCCGATCTTGAGATAAACCGGTTCAGGGCCGCCATCATGCCTGCTAGCTTCTGGACTTCTCGTCTGGTCTTCGGAGGCTTCAGCTTTTCAAGAGCCGCAACTTTTACTGGGTTGGCATCAATCCCTCGCTCGGAAATCATGTACCCCAGTAGCTTTCCAGACTTCACCCCGAAGACACACTTGGCAGGGTTGAGTTTCATCTTATACTTCTCAGATTGTCGAAGGTTTGCTTCAGATCTGCCAGAAGATCATCGGACTTCTTGGTCTTGACAACGATGTCGTCAATGTAGGCTTCGACGTTCTTCCCGATCTGATCCTCGAAGACTATGTTGACACACTTCTGATAAGTACACCCCGCATTCTTCAGCCCGAAGGGCATCGTGACGTAGCAAAATATTCCGAACGGCGTGATGAAGGCCGTCCTTTCTTGATCATCGACGTTGAGGCTAATTTGGTGATATCCAGAATAAGCATCAAGAAAACTTAATAACTCACTAGTGGATGTAGAGTCTACAATCTGATCTATCTCGGAAGAGGGTACTCGTCTTTGGGACAAGCTTTATTCAAACTAGTGTAATCGACGCACATGCGCCAGGACTTGTCTGGCTTAGGAACTAGTACAGGATTTGCTAGCCATTCAGGATAGTCTACCGTTCTAATGAACCCGGCTTTGAGAAGCCTAGTGACCTCCTCATGTATGGCGTCGCGTTTGTCCGGCGTGTACCTTCGCTGCTTTTGCTTGATCGGCTTGAAAGCCGGGTCGATCCCCAATTTGTGCTCGATCACCTCCCTGGGGATCCCGGGCATATCAGATGGCTGCCATGCAAACACATCGATATTCTCCCGGAGGAAGGCTACGAGCGCGTCTTCCTATTAGGGTCGAGATTGTCCCCGACGTTGGTCCTCTTGCCGGGGTCGATGAAGCTGAGGCCGATTGGCTTGCTGCCCTTTTGGCTGTCTCGTCTTCCTTCGTGCTTGGCTCGTTGACTGCAATTGCTGGCGCGTTGAGCGGCCGCTGTCGACGGAGATGCCGCATCTGAAGCCTTCGTGTCGGTAACTGCTGCTATCTGCTTTGATCTTCTCGAGGAGTTTTTGGCTGGCGCTGTGAGTCAAGATCTTTCGAGTCAAAGTGGCCAGCGATGATGAGCGCGTTGACGTCGCATCTCACGGCCTGGTCTTGATCAGCACACAACGTGATAACACCTGCAGGTCCTGGAATCTTGAGCATGGCGTAGGCGAAGTGCGCAGCCGCCATGAACCTGAACAGAGAAAGGCCTTCCCAGGATGCAGTTGTAGGCAGATTCGAAGTCAGCCACCTCGAACGTCAGGACTTCAGTTCTTCTATTCTCTCTCGGGCCCACTGTCACTGCTAGCTCTATCTTCCCAAGAGGACGCGAAGACACCCCAGGCAAGATGCCGTGGAATGATTCCCAACTGGTCGGACGTGAGAGCGGTGGATCGGGTGTCAGGCAGCATCTGGTCGTCGTACGTTCTTCATCAACAAGTGAGACCGTTCCGTTGTCGATCAACGTCTTCGCGACCTTGTTCCTGTGGATGATGACTTTGGCGACGAAGGGCAACTCTGGGTTGCTTAGCAGAGTCTTCGGGTGTGGTCATCGGCATTGAACGCGATCGGAGTATCCGACCACTCTAGTCTTCTAGAACAAGGTTCCGCCATGGCCACCTCCCTCTGCAACTTCTTGTACTGGCTCTTCGACGACAGAGCGGAGCTCCCTCCGAAGATCATGTGATCTCCGGGTACCTCTCCTCCTCCTCATCGTCATGATCTCTGCGACTCCTGTAGCGCGGGCGTTCATCCGGTCATCGCGCTCCTGGGCTCCCGTTCTCGGTACTCCCGATCACGACGCCCACGATCTTGATTCTCCCGATCTCGGTGCTCCCGATCTCGGTGTTCTCGATCTTGACTTTCGCGGCCCCGATCCTTTTCTGACTGTCCGTGAGGTCTTGCCCTCTTCTAGACGTTTCTTTCGAGCTTGAGGTAGTCGAAGCACTCTTCTAGTTCGTGGTTGGGGGAGCGATGTATCGGACACCACTTGGCCACGCCTTCGGGACGACCTCGCTTCTTGCGGAAGTGATTGCGATCTGATCCCGATCGATCGACCACGTTCACATCCCTGTCTTCTGACTTCTTCTTCGGAGCCTTGCCCCGCCATCGGAGAGGCGAGCACGAGCATCAGCAGCCTTGGCGCAGATTTCTGCCAGTCGGAACAGCTCTGCAGTGGTCTTTGGCTCGTTCTCCGCTATGGTCTCCACCATCTTCACATCCACACACCCTTCTTGGAAGGCGAGGATTACTTCTATGTCGGAGATGTCCGCAATCGTGTTCTTCATTAAGCAGAAGCGCTTGATGTAGTCTCGGGATTCTCATCAGCCTTCTGTTTAACACCTCGAAGCTGCTCTGGTGTCGCGTTGCGATTGTACGATCCAAGGAAATTTCCCTTGAAGACTTCGCACAGTCTGCCCAGGAGTCGAAGAGTATGCCCGTGTGTGTATGGGAAGGTTTAGCAACCACGACGCGCTGCTCCGGTCAGGGGGGTGGGTAGGTAGGCGCACTTGAATTTCATCTCCTCCTGCGGCGTCTATCGTTGTGGAGTAGATCGACAAGAACTCTTCTGGGTGATGGTTGCCGTCGTACTTGTCGATAGACCCCACTTTGAACTTGGCTGGCCACTCAACAGTTCGGAGATAGCTACCCAGAGCCCTATACGGGGGCGGCTTAGAAGCCGTCTCTGAGCGCGTCCCTCTACGAGCCGGAGCGCCTGGAGTTTGTTGGTCTGGTTCCCCCCTTGGGGGATTGCCAGTTTGTTCCTCCGATGGTTTAGTGATGTCTTGCATCCGACGGCTCCAGATTACGCCGCTGTCGACTGGGGGTGATCAGAAGATGATCCATGTGAGGATGAATCGGCCCTCTGATCGTGAGTAGCCCCCAAGCGTCTGTGTACTGGAGGTCCTGGCCGCGCGCAACCTCTTGACCTTGCGGTGGGATCACGCGGCCGGCAAGTTCTACAACTTGTTGTACCA
>JAAXCT010003098.1:0-45152 GCA_012490785.1 Eragrostis nindensis | reverse complement strand
AACCACATCTGTGCTGCGAACTTGTATCATTATGTTGGTTCGTTAAACCTTCTTGGGTTAGCTTACGTGTCATATGGTACTACAGTGGGGATTCTGTGGAATGACTATTTTCAGTTTCACCACCTAATGTAGTCTTGTAGATGGATATGTCAAACCAAATAAAATAAGAAAAGCAGTGTGGAGAACTTTTATCTGAAACATCTCACTCAAAAATGCAGTTTTAAGGACTAAGTAATCAGCGCTGTTAGGAGCATTGATAGGGTTTGGCAACCTATGTGCTTGCCTAAAGTAGGTTCTACTAGTTAGACTAGCATAGAGTTGACACAGTGAGCAGTTATTTTAGTGCTGCGCGATGACGTGTTTCATGTGTACCACTGTGCTTTTATAGAACTGAAAGGAAGATTAGTTTTTGTCGTCAACCATTATTACAGTGAATTAGACTAAACTTGAAGTGTTTCAGTGATTCACATATTGAACTGGTGTTACTAAGATATCAATATTTTTCCTTTCACCTCTCTTAAACCAAAAATAACTTCAGCTCATTTTCTGCAGGTGCAACTGCATGGATGAGGAAACTTATCGATCGATGGGTAAGGATTCCTTTTTAAGATTATTGTACATTACTAGTTCTTGCATTAAATGCAATGCCAGCTTTTGAAGAAGGAAAAGGCAGGCTTTGATTACATACTTATCTGAAGAATTCTACAATTCTCCAGGTACAGAGCATGCACTGGTCATATCAAATCATCGTAGTGATATTGATTGGCTTATTGGATGGATCTTGGCACAGGTTGTTACCTCCCTTCATGATTTTTTTTTTGTTTATTAGAAACCTATTTCTTTTCTAGCAGTTCACAATGATCAGACCTATCTTTATTAACTCTAATCAATCCTCTGTGATGCTTATTTTATTTTTTCTGGGCTTGATCAGCGCTCGGGATGCCTTGGAAGTACACTCGCTGTCATGAAGAAATCATCTAAGTTCCTTCCCGTGAGTTGCCTTATTATTTTGAATAAAATTTGCATTTTATGTTCTCTTTGGTCCGTGCTGCTTATGCTTTTATACTGCTCGTGTTGTTGATCCGCAGGCAGGGTTTTTGAGAAACTTATGCTACATAATTAATAAATTTGGATGTAGAGAACTTGTATATCTTGTATTAAAATGATCAAAACAAATTACTTGCCCTGTTCTGACCAATCACCATACTGGCTGTGGGTTGCAATTTATGGATGCCTTTGTTGAAAAGGAGATATAAATTTGTTAGAAGATTCTGATTCTCTATTCTTGTTATACGACCGCACCAACTTTTAATTATTGACAAATAATCAATGAAAAGGTTCCTAAATTGAGAATAATTGGATTTTGTGTGAACTTGGTATCTTGTACCGGTATTGGATAGAAGTAAACCAGAGCAGCTGGAATATGCTTTTGATACAGATCATAAAATTTATATAGCTGCGGTTATGTTTGGATTACTTGTTTTATTTTTACGCTTAGGGCATCAGCGCACTAACATTTAGTGAAACATTAGTTAACTTCATCACATCCACTATGTACTTAATGCCACATGTTTACTTCATCACATCCGCTATGCACTCGATGACACATGCTTGATATCCTAAACCATCCTGATCACTTGTTGCAGGTTATTGGCTGGTCCATGTGGTTTGCAGAGTACCTCTTCTTAGAGAGGAGCTGGGCAAAGGATGAAAAGACATTAAAGTAACATTGTAACCTAACTGTACATGGAATTCTGATTTTCCTGTTTGCACTTTTGTGATCATTTTACTCTTGTACACAGTGGGGCCTCCAAAGGTTGGAAGACTTTCCCAGACCATTTGGCTAGCCCTTTTTGTTGAGGGTACTCGCTTTACTCCAGCAAAGCTTCTAGCGGCTCAGGAGTATGCAGCTTCACAGGGCTTGCCAGCCCCCAGGAATGTACTTATTCCACGTACTAAGGTACCTTGCTATTCCCTTGCTGAAATGACCTGCTGCATATGATAACTCATGTATTCTACTGTATCACGTAATATTATTTTTCTTGCTTTGCAAATATCCAGAATCTCTTTCCGAATAATTGTCATGTGACATGTGAGACTAATTGGCATGCTTCCAAAACTTACATATTTTCTGTGTATAAAATATTTGAACTTGGGTGGTCTTGATGTAAAGCCACACCCTCAACATGTTTTGTGATTATGGCTTTTTGAAGTATTTTTTCTTAGTTCTCAGAATACGTCCACCAAAGATATGTCCGTGACTCCGTGCTGATTAGGATGGAGTTGCGGTAACATGTTGCAGTTTGCTGCAGCCTGCATGTGCTAGGTGCATGTAGAGCAAACATCAACCTATGTATTAAAATTGTTGAGGACCTTCATATATGTTTTTCAAGGAAAAAAAGACCATATATAGAAAAAGTGAGCAGGCTTATCTAAACTGGAATTTGTAGCTATAACAATTTTAAATGTCAAAAGGAATAGAGTCCATTTATTTGTTTGTGGTGGCAAATTTCGTGGCCTCCATCTTGTAAAAGTGCTTCCTTGCAAAAAAAAAAATAAAAATAAATAAATAAATAATAAAATAAAATAAAAATCAGAACAAGTAGATGGTGTCAATGCAGCAACACTAGCAAGGCCTGCTGATACATATAGGATACAGGGTATATAAAGTTAATTCATTCAGAATTCAGACAGGTCCAAGTGTTCAGTCAAATTAGTTTTACGAACGATAGGAGCACACACCAAAGATACATGATCTGCCTACATAGAGAAATGTGTATGGGCTACAGTATGCCGCTAAGATAGACATACCACAAAGGCCTGCTGCTTAGTATCCATCTTGACTTAAAGCCGCATCAGTTTCATAGACAAGAAGGGTTCCCCCATCTTTTCATGTGTAATCCACTGATTATTTGTTCCAGTTTCTAAGTAAATAACATGAGAGTGCATGCATTAGCCTCTATAATTATTTCCTGTTATTGCCTTTATGCAATTTTATGTTTTGAAACATTGAATTTATATGCTAATACCTACTATGAATAAATCAGGGATTTGTGTCAGCTGTAAGCATCATGCGAGATTTTGTTCCAGCTATTTATGATACAACAGTAATAATTCCAAAGGATTCACCTCAACCAACAATGCTGCGGATTCTGAAAGGGCAATCATCAGTGGTAAGTTTGCTAACTTGAAAATATGTTGATCAATTAGGAAATAGTTTTGCTGCTGCATCAACTAAACACTGAAATGATTTGTTTATTTTCCCTTGCTGCTATTGTAGTTCAAATTTTTTTGGGTGTCGAGTCATAATAAATACAATCGAATTGTGGATCCTCACTTCCTCATTTTACATGGAATAACTTAATATCCTTTTTCTTTTTGTATAGGTGCATGTTCGCATGAAACGCCGTGCCATGAGTGAGCTGCCGAAGTCAGACGAGGATGTTTCAAAATGGTGTAAAGACCTCTTTGTAGAAAAGGTATTGAACTATATGTAGGTTTTTTTTATCAAGTTCTTGGTGAAATGCTCTGTATTTGGTTCACCAATTAGTTCTCAAGTAATGTCCCTTTTTCCTCTGCAGGATGCGTTACTGGATAAGCATTTGGCAACAGGGACTTTTGATGAGGAGATTAGACCAATTGGCCGTCCAGTGAAATCATTGCTGGTAAACTTCCAATCCATTTGCTTATATAACACCCTAATACGTACATCACACGTATACAATACAATCTGCAATGGAAAAACTACTGGTACCTTCAAGTTGTAGATGATCATTGTGTTTGCTTTTCTAAGTTGTCATGCTACATTGTATGGTTGGGCTTTCTGTAAATGTGCCACACCTTGAGAGTGCCTTTTTGCTGGTGACCGAGTTTACCTGTGTCATGTTAGTTGCCTGTAGTATCTTGGATCACATCTTGCAGCTCCAAGAAACTTTAGTATTAGAAATGATGTTTTTTCTCCTCAACTCTTGTACCAAATTGCTAAATATGGTAATGCATAGTGAGAAAGCCATCTTGAGTGAGAATATAAATAAAGTCACATGATTACATACACTAGCCTGGCCTAGGTAAGGTTAGTTTCTTAGACTCGGAGCGGAGCTTTCGGTTGGGTTGAGAGAGACCCAGGGGCTGGTCATCTTTGTGGGTTCAGGATTATTGGAGAGCTGAGGTGGCTCTTCGATGCACATTAAGACACACATTTAGCAAGTGTAGCCTCAGTGCAAACCTCCCGCAGTTGCGTTGTGGCAGAGAACACTTCTTGGATACTGTAAAAATTAAATTTGTTAGCCATCTCTATATCAATGAGTTTGTTTTCCGCCAAATGGCTGTCTTAAACCTGTTTGATGCCCTGGGAACTGACTTCGTTTTCTTTCTTTTGGAATAGGTGACCCTGTTTTGGTCATGCCTCCTCGTGTACGGCGCCGTCGAGTTCTTCAAGTGGACCCAACTCTTATCGACATGGAAAGGAGTTGGATTCACCGCTGTTGGGATGGCGCTGGTTACCGGGGTGATGCACATATTCATCATGTTCTCTCAGGCAGAACGGTCGAGCTCAGCCAAGGCGGCCCGAAACAGGGTGAAGAAGGATTGACAGGGGTCGGTTTTTCATCATGGGGTTTATATTTAATTCATTGCGGATTGGTTTCCATAGACATCGGCAACACCAGATTTGATGCTCTGTCAACAGGAAGAAGCTTAAAGCATCTGTTCTAGTGTCTCCTGTTACATTTATCTCATGTGCTTCGTATTATGCAGGAAATGAGTTTGTAGACTTTTCATTTTCTTAGCAGAGCAGGAACTGCTGTGGTACATGATGAATCTAGTTTGACTCTTTTCAGACCGTATAAGCTCCGTTTTGCAGCTTCGAAGAGTTGAGATATGCACGGTGCGAGATGCAGAATAGCTGATGGGATATCTAACAATGCTGCCGAAGCGCAACTGGATGTCGGCTTGCTCGGCCGGTCCATGTCGCCCTGCTGGCCCTTCGCCTCTGCGTGTGCCCGCTCCACTGCTCCCCTGCTTTCGCATCCGCCCCCTGCTCGGATCCTCCACCACAGCCATTCCTCGCCTACCTCTTTGCCCCTGCTTCGTCCGGGCGACCGCACCACCTCCCTCCGGGCTTCTCTCGCAGCCGCGAAGACTGCTGCTGGTAGCTTGTTCGTGCCTGTGCTCAGAGCGCCACCAATCCGGCATGGCCAGCGATGCCAATCGCCTGGCCGAGGCCCATCCAGCTCGTCACTCCGGTGAAATCCGACGGAATACATGTGGCCGGCATCGACATGGCCGTCGCCTCCTGGTGCACTACGACGCTGTGGCAAGCCGAGGCAGGAAGCAGAGGAGGAATTCGCGCTGGATGCCGGGCTCCAGCAGACGACCGCACTGCAGAGGCTGTCGCTGTGGCGGCCGATCGGCATTGCGCGCGCGCTAGACTTACGTAAGTTGAGGACGATCTCCCATGGCCCCATTTGGCTGGGCAGCAGCGCACTCGCCACTATGGGCATAGATACGGGCATGGCTCCTGCGCTGGAGGGCACAACAAGTCTCTCCGTGGCTTCGAACGCTTCTGCCAGCCGACCCTTCGCCACGCCTACCCTGATCCAAGGCCTTGATTGTAGCCTCATATATGTTCTTGCACTCTCTTATTGGACCGGATTATGTTCAAAGTGGACCGGATTATATCTATTTTTCATGCAAAGTCACAAACGCGCCAAATATACCACACACCAACACCATCCCGACCAAGATTATGTTCTTGCACTCTCATATTGGTTGTTGGGCCAAGAACGACTGCACACGCTAGAAGGCAAAAAGGTTTGACACAAGCATTTTCACTTTTTTTTGTTCCATGTTCCATACACGTATCGTGCACAAGAATTATTAACCAAATTATGACAACTTTGGCGTCACAATTTACGAGCACCCAAAACAACATATGAGTTTTGAAACACCTAAATCATTTTATCATTTTAGACCTGCAGGCTTAGCGGGACTCCAAACATAAACAACTCTACTAATTTGAGGAATTAGTGTAGAGAAAAAGGTGTGTCACAATCGTTAGCACAGACCTGACAAGCAGCTTAGCAGGCTTGTGGTTAGGGTATAGGACCAACCTCACATCAGCGTATGGAGTGGCCAAAGCTACCTAAAAAATGATTTTCTTTGTGATCCTTCTAGATAAAATGTGTCTTCCAAATATTGGACATATATTGCAACGATGTATTGATTGATCTAGTTAAAATTTTTTAGAGGTTGCATTTTGAGAGCCTTATTGTTTCTACATGTTTCCGTAGGAATAATGTGGTAACTTTTTCACAATATTTTATTATTTTGCAATAAAATGTGACATTTTGAGTGTTAAACCATTATCACATGACAAACTTAATGTAGAATGTTATGTACACCCATTCTTACAATGCTCCATCCACCTCTAGTGCTTATTCCATTACTCAAGCCACCTTTTCTCTTTTCTATTCTATCCCCGTGAACCGACCTCTCTACATTCGTCATAATCTGTTGGTTTAATCATGGCAGGTGTACATCATGTATCCTACCCTTGTTTTGAGACCAACTCTAACAGTGTTCATAAGCATGCCCATCGTTTAGAGACTAAACATTCGATAAATAAAATTTTGTATATTAGTTCATATTTTAAAAAATAGGTTAGTCTATTTTTGTTTAGCAAAGCAGTAGCAATTGTAGCACTGAAGGCGTCTCCCGGCCATAGGACGCCATGCCGCTGAAGGCGTCGCCATAGATTGCGGGCCACAAAGAAACGTTGTAGTTTTTCAAGTGTTCTCGTATGGCGCGCCTACGTTCTAGCGAGAACCGAACACCAGCCAACTGATGCATGGCGGCCACAGTCGCAAACTGTGAAGGCAAAGCAACGGAAAAGCTATAGCATGCCCGAGTGTTTCTCCATCTTCTGACACTCTCCACTACAAGAGAAGAAGCATTTCCCGACAGTTCAACAGCTAGTGGCCAACAGTACTTAGTTTATTTAGCTAACTATTTAGCATACTGTGGGATATAAGTTTGTAGGTAATAACATTGTAGGTAATTTGTTAAGACTGTAGAGAAAGATGTGAATTTGCACTAAGACACTGCCAGCCATTTGGAAAAAAAATAGTTAGGAGAAGATAAACTGTCGACCACTCACATGATACTGTTGCAAAAAAATATCTTGTAGTGCTCTATCCGTTCCATGGACTACCGGTTCATTCGATCCAGCGCTCCAGCTTCCTATTGAGCATGGCTTTAGTGTTTGTGTGCTCCATGTCCCACCCTAACAGCCGGCAAAGGACAGAGAGCGCCCTGGTGAGGCGCGAACACGCCCTACATCTCCGTGCTCGCCTTGCACAGCGGCTAAGACCGCCTCTTCCATCGACCCACCTCCAAATTAGCCTCCATCACCCCAATTTGTTTTTGGAAAACAGGGATTATTAGGCCCCGGCTTCTGTCGATGAGATGCCTGCCGAACCAATAATCTTAATTTGTATAAGAAAATAGCCAAGTAATCGGTCACAACTGTGGAAGTTTTTACTGTGAGCTTAAACCAGCCCACCGAATATGTAGGCACAGCTTGAGCGAGACCAACTCCGAAGAGTTGATGGGTATGCCGTATGCACGGAGGGAGATCCAGGATATTCCCGACGGATATCGAACCGGTGCCATAGCGCTCGCTACTGGATGTGCACTGTTTCTGGGACTCCGATTCGCTCGGCTGGCGCTCTCGCGGCGGCATGGCCTCGGGCGGGTGGTGGACTAGATTAGCGTGCGCCACATTCTCTGCCGGCGCCGCGCCGAGTAACTCTGCTGCCCGGAGGACACGCTGCCTGTCAACCGCCTCGCCGTCTTATCACATCGGCGCGCGCCCGGACAGTACACTCCCCGGGTTCCCCCAGCTCCAAGCCGCCACCGCAGTCTTACAGCCCTCATCTTGCCATTTCTCGACTACGTCTAACGTCTTTGTATCTCTTTGATTCATCCGGGCGGCCGCACAACCTCTCTCCGGCTTCGTCTTCCACAGCGGCGAAGACCGCCCGTGTCGACGTCACCTCACAGCGGTGGGCAGGTGGCGTCCCCCGTCCCGGTGCTAAGACCGCCACCGATCCGGCATGGCCGAGAATCGCCATGGCCGGGGCTCCTCCAGCTCTTCGTCTCGGCCCTGCGCCTCCTGATGCACTGCCACGTTGCGGCAAGCCGAGGAACGAAGCAGAGGAGGCAGCGCGAATGGCCCTCTTCCCCTGTCCCAGGTTGGAGGGGGTGGTCGCTATTCGAAATAGCGACCACCCCTGGGGTCCCAGGCAGCGTCCGATTGGATATCTCGGGCTGGGATTAGGAGCAACCTCGTTTGACTTGGTCGTGTCTTGGTTCGGACGACGGCGCCCTGAGAGATTGAGTCGCGCCGGCGTAGCCAGGCGCCGCAGCGAAGTCAAACGAGAGGCCATTCGCGGAACCCCGTCCATCACGTGCCACTCGATCATCACCGCCCGGCGTTCCAGTTTCCAGGCGCAGTGCGAGAAGTCATCCGGCTTGACGAGCGCAGCGGCGTCGATCGGTGCCAGCATGTCGAGCGCCGGCATGGCCGAGACGCCAGTCCACCGACGACGGAGCGACACAAAACGTTCCGCCTCCCGGCGGACCAGAGTGGTCACTGGTCAGTGTGCGCTTACACGCCTGGAGTCCTCTGACTCGTTTCGACATGCCAGGTTCTGGTTACACAAGTTTCCTGTTCTCACCTGAAACAGAACTGACGGCACGCCGATGAGCGCCTCCATCAGAAATTCGGAACGGGTGTCGGGCACCAGCAGATGGCTGCGGCACTGCGCGTGGTGGACAGTCACTGAACGTACGCACGTAAGTTGGGTTCTTAGGATCTCTCCTTCGTCCCCACGAGCCTCGTCGCGTTCCGACTCTTGCTCGCGGTCTCACCCCGGTGACCACCGCCTGTATTGCGGCGAAGACCGAACGACCACCGTCCTGTATTGCTGACCCTTCGCCTCTGCGTGTGCCGCTCCATTGCTCCCCTGCTCGCATCCGCCATTGCAGCCCCTTACCACCTCCCCTGCTCTGATCCTCCACCACAGCCATTCCTCGCCTGGCTACCTCTTTGCCTCTGCTTCATCCAGGCGACCGCACCACCTCCCTCCGGCTTCTCTTGCCGCAGCGAAGACCGTTGCTCTATGTTGACATCACATAGGTCGACCGGTGGCATCCTCGGCACAGTGCTCAGAGCGCCACCAATCCGGCATGGCCAGCGATGCCAATCGCCACGGGCGAGGACAATCCAGCTCCTAGAAGGCAAAAGGTTGGGCCAAAAACAACTGCACACACTAGAAGGCAGAAGTGACACCGTCTTAATCATTTTCACATTTTTTGTTCCATGTTCCATATACGTATCGTGCACAAGAACTTCACCAAATTATGACAACTTCGGCGCAACTTACGAGCACCCAAAACAACAAATGTGTCTTGAGACACCTAGATCGTTTTATCATTCTAGACCTCCAACCTTAGCGGGACTCCAAACACCAAATATAAACAACTCTACTACTTTGAGGAATTAGTGTAAAGAAAAAGGTGTGTCGCAAGAGGCAGGCGGCGGCGGCGGCTCCTGAAGAAAAACTTGCCGGCCCCCTCGCCTCCGGCGGCCTCGCCGTCGGCGGAGGAGGGAGGCCCGGCATCCGGCGTCCACTTTGTTCGCTCTTAAGTTTATATAGAGTTAGGTCTTCCGTGGTGGTTACTTTTGGCGGCGGCCACGGTGGTTGTTAGGGTTAGGGTTCCTCTAGTGGTTCGGTCCAAGAAGTGGTGGCGGTTGTGCGGCGTCATCAACTTCGTCGGCATGGAGCACTGGAGGACAAGGCGTCTCCGCGGTGATGGCGAGTCCAAGGCGCCATCATCGATGAAGAATAAGGTACTCCGGCTCCTCCTTTGTCTTGTCATGGTTCTTCTTGGCCATGGCTGTGGGCTAGTGAGACTTCGATTTCCGGTGATATCCATCTGAATGTCGCTCGGATTTGTGTTTTCCTATGACGGATATGGTGGAGGAGGCGACGATGAGCTCGGCTACGTGCTTGACGGCGGCAAGTTCATCGTATTTGCATGTGGAATATCGGTCTACCCCTCTTTTGCGAAAGGGTTGGGTTTCAGTTTTCCCCCGTCAGAGATGAGGATGGCGGTGGTGGATGGTGAGATGGCCATGTTCGTTCAGATCGGAGTTCTCTTCCGTGGCATATCTGTCTGGGATGGTGATCCTAGATGGTGGATTTTCGGCCTTTTCAAGGTTTCTTGTCTCCCATCAATGGAGTTAGCTTTGATTGGGATGCTCTTGTAATCTGGAGATATAATTTGCTTCAATATTAATGAAATTCCCCTTTTCGCAAAAAAAAAAAAAAAAGTGTGTCGCAATCGCTAGCGCGCACATCTTACAAGCAGCTTAGCAGGCTTCTGGTTAAGGGTAGGACCAACCTCACATCTAGGGGTGGAAACGGATCGGATAGTGCCCTTCGTCCCACATCCATATCATATTTGTAAACAATATGAATACAAATACGAATGTTATCGAATACGAATACGGATCGAATATTAAAACAAATGCGAATACAAAATCGAATGTCACTATAATTCGGCCGGATACGGATACATCTAACTTTCTATGTTGTTAAGACAATTACTACCTTTTTTCTCTCTAAAGTATCTTTAATAGCATTATTTCACATGGTCTACACTAGTTCACATCAACATTGAATCAATTTTATAATATTTTTGATAAAATATATGGGTATATTTATGATATAATGCGGATACGAATACAAATACGAATATGTCGGATATCTGATGTCAAAACTAACAAACCATATCCACTTCCATTTTCTGATCGATTCGAATATGAATTCGAATAGTGTAAAAATATTAAATGAAATGACAAATTCCGTACCACATTTACATTTTATTGGATACCGATATCGAATATTACGGATTATCCGTATCCACTTTCCACCCCTACTCACATCAGCATCTGCAGTGGCCAATTAAAGCTATCTAAAACCTGATTTTCTTTATGATTTTTCTAGATTAAAGGTGTCTTCCAAAAATTGAACGATTCATACATTGCGATGATGTAATCATTGATCTAGTTATAGGTTTTAGACGTGGCATTCCGAGACCCTTAGTTTTTCTACATGTTTCCGTATGAACACCGTGGTAAAATTTTGCTATATTTTCTTCTTCTTTTTTTTCTAATAATGTATCATTTTGAGCTAGAATAAACTGCCATCATATTACAAGCTTAAAATGTAGAATGTTTTGTACACCCATTCTTACAATGCTACATCATGCTCTAAATTTTCTAAACATACAGTAGTAGGGGTATATCTATTCAATACACCGGAAGATTCACTCGGTTTTACTTGACGATGGAAATGGGACTCTGCTAAGTGGTAACACGATGTATAGAGTCTAACGCCTGCCCGTTGCTGAGTTTGAGCAAAATACTCACCACTTGCCTTGCTTGTTCTTGTTCATCATAGTAGTTTGTGCCGTAGTTTGGTTCCATCGTCGCCGTCGAAATCAGTGGCTGCCGCCGAATGCATCTACAAGCAAACTGCCGATAGAGATTATCATGTATAATGCATTATTTATAACTGATCAACAAATGAATGAGCCAATATTCCTTTCAAAATTAATATTATTGATCCTCTTTTTATCATCACGAGCACCTCCCACTGCATCCTTTGCTTTGACCCATAGAAAAGCCTTCTCTACATCTTCGTATTTGCCTTGCACAATGGGTAAGACTGCCGCCGCCATCGACCACCTCTAAATTAGACTCCATCACTCCATTTTTTTTTGGAAAACAAGGATTTATTAGGCAACGGCTTTTGTTAAGAAGTTTGTCGAACCAGGAATCTTAATTTCTACAAGAAAATAGCCAAGCAATCAGTCAGCCGTTGTCACTCGTCAGAGACGGCAGCTCTGCACCGTGGCGCGGAGGTTGTTCACGTCACAGTCATTGATGGAGCTAGAAAAAAATATACGGGGGAGGGGGTGGCAATGGAAAAAAACATGCAAGTTTTATTTTAATAAGGCTAAATGCAAGTAAATATAAAAAAATCAATTCTATTTCTTAATTTTCATATGATATGAAGGACATTTGTTAATTTTTATGAAAGTTTATTTTTTTGGGGGGGTGGGGGGGGGGGGGGGGGGGGGGGGGGGGGGGGGGGGGGCATGCCCCCTGCCTTCGTCCCTGGTAACGTATAGTGGTGCACGACTATACATATGCACCACTATACATCACGACTGCAAGGGGCTGGCAGGGCCCAAAACCGTGCCATCTCTGAAGTAGTTTCTCAGACGGGGAACTCCTGGTAGGGTATTTGCATCACCGGACGATGGACGCCGGAGTCCAACAGGTGCATGGAGTTTCCGTCCTCTTTTGTGCAGTATGACGCCCGTTGCGCCACTCTGCATCAATGTCTCGACGATGCATATTACTCCACCACACCAGCAATGTTGTTGCCAAGCTGGCATATGATGATGCGATCGCAAAACAGGTGACACTCATCATCGGGTACAGTGGTGCACGACTGCATGGGGCTAGGCATTGCCGCATTGGTCAGATTTTCACTCTTTGCACCTCCCATGCTCTGCGTAGCTCTGACAAAGCCTCCTCTTTCCGGCGCCTCGCTTCCAACTCTCGCTCGCGAAGTTACCCTGGCGACCACCGTCTTGCATCGCGGGAAGACCGAACGCCACCGCGGACAAGTCCGATTAGCCGCCAGCCGCCATCGGCTTCGAATCCCTTTCACCTCATCAGAGCCATTAGCGATGTCATGGTTGTGGAGCGCTTGTCTGTTTGAGTGCCTGTCAGTTGTTAGCGGAGCACTCGTCCTTTGCACCTGCCGACGACGCACTCCACCGGGCCGGCGGCGCCGCCCACTCCCGCTCGCTCACGCGACGCGCACAAGGCGCAGTGCGTTGCGGCAGGAAGCTCAAAGGCATTTTAGCTGGCCCTTCACTCGCCCTGGCCAAATCCGGCGGACTATGTACCCGGCGCTGCCGTTCGCCTGCCGGTGCCCTCCGACAAGCCGACTCACCGAGGCAGGTAGCAGAGGACGAAACGCTCATGGCCTTGTTCCCTGGTTCCTGGTCGGGAGGGTGGTCGCTATTCCAAATAGCGGCCGCCCCTGGGTACCTGTCAGTGGCCCGATTAGATATCTGCAAGTCTGCAACTGAGATTAGTAGGACCCACGCTTGACTTGGTCGTCTTGTGGCTCTCGATAGTGGTGTGGACTCATGCCGGCAAAGGTCGGACGGCGCACGAAGCGAACCTGCCGGCTGTCCATGGACGGACGGCTGTTCACCACTGCAGCCAAGAATTTCAGAACTGGTGAGTGGCGTGCAGGTTCAGAAGTTCAGAGTTGAGGTTCAGGCTCATGTCCCAGCAGTCAAGAATTTCAGAACTGGCGTGCAGGTTCAGAAGTTCAGAGCTGAGGTTCAGGCTCATGTCCCTGCAATCCAGAAGTTCAGAACTGGTGTGCAGGGTCAGAAGTTCAGAGCTGTGCAGCAATGAGCAGTGAGCAGTTCGGCTGGTGCTTGTCTCGCGACGGAGCGCTCTGGCCGCTAGCGTAGTGGCAAGACCTATGGTGGTGGTGGTGGTGAACAAGATTAGCGCGCGCCACCTTCTCTGCTTGCCGGCGCCGTGGCGGGTAACTCTGCTTCCCAGATGACACGCTGCCGGTCAACCGCCTTGCCGGCTTCTCACAACGTTACGTGCCCGGCCGGCCACTCCTCGCGTCGCCAGCTCCAAGCCACCACCGCAGTCTTACAGCCCCGTCTTGCCATTCCTCAGTCCTCACCTACCATACCAACGTCTTTGTATACCTCTGATTCAACCGGGAGACTGCACAACCTCTCTCTCCGGCTTCATCTTCGACCTCACAGCGACGGGCACGTGGCGTCCCCCGTCACGGTGCGAAGAGCGCCACCAATCCGGCATGTCTAGCGCCGCCAGTCGCCATGGCCGAGGCCCCTCTAGCTCCTAGCCCCGGTCGCCCGCCTCCTGGTGCACTGCGACGTTGTGGCAAGCCGAGCACGAAGCACAGGAAGAAGCCTTGATGGCCATGTTCCCCTGTTCCTGGTCTCGAGGGGGTGGTCGCTATTCGAAATAGCGACCACCCGTTGGGTCCCTGTCAGCGGGCCGATTGAGTATCTGCGGCTGGGACAGGGGGAGGACCCGCGGTCGCGATTGACTTGGTCGTCTTGTGGCTCGGACGGCGGCGCCAGGAGGTCGAGTCACGCCAACATGGCGGCGCAGCGAAGGGAGACCGACAGCAGCGTCCGGCTCCCGGCGCGCCAGAGTTTGTTGGCAGCGTGCACTTAATTACAGACCAGGGTTTCTGAGTCTGAGTCTCTGTCTCGTTTCGACGTGTGATAGGTTCAGGTTTCAGGAGTTTTCAGTTTTCACCTGCAACAAAACTCAAGGAAGGAACGCGGATGAGCGCTTCCATCAGACATTCAGAACCGGCGTTGAGCACCAGCAGATGGCTGTGGCACTGCCACGGCCGATCAGCATTGTTAACGCGGTGTCTACTGAACGTAAAGTTGAGTGCTTAGGGTCTCCTTCCGTCCTTCGTCCCCATTTGGCCGATCAGCGACGTAGCTGGAAGGCGAGCCAGCGCGCCGGCCCGGCCGTCCGTGAACATGAGCATGCAGTCTCGTCACCACTTCGCCGGCCCGGTCGTCCGTGAACATGAGCATGCTCAGCGGGCAACAACTCCACGTCACCGCACCTTTACCATCTCCTACGCAAGCAAAAGCACGGCGGAAATGCTACCAATCCCCGGCCTGGGCGCCATGCAGACGTTCTTCGGCAGTGGAGAAGCTGGAGCTGCTGGCCTGTTTAATTTTAGTGGCGCTAAATACAAGCACATATTTTTTAGATAAAGGAAACTTTTATTTCGAGATGAAATAATGTTCCGGCCTCTGCACAACCAGGGTACATTTAGCCTTCACATGTCAAACACCAAGGTGAGCCGATATAAATCAGCCTTAAAACACCTAAGAAAACATATATCATCTAGCATAGCACCTAAAATAAAAGCCTATGGTGTCAATTATTTCGTTGTTGCAGCCACAAGTCCTCAAAGAAGCTATCGTCGCCGCTTAAACAACACATGCTAATCTAAACCCGAACTCTAGCGGCAAGATTGTGCGGAGGCTTGATGCCTCCTCGCGCACCACGCGCGATGCTTTCGCTGCACTGAAGTCATGCACCACATGAAACGTCAGATTGTGCGGAGATGAAACACCTCCTCGCGCTCCACGCGATGCTTTCGCTGCACCATCTTCTAACGATCCTTGCAGATGAGCTGATGAATCCTTGCTTCCCTTGTACACAAGGCACTAGAGCCGATACTCTTGACATGAAAATGACAGCAAATCAGCAAAGTTGATGAACAGCCATGCCCATGGCACCGATGGCCTCTTCCGAACAAGCGAAATCTAGCCACCACGGACCATTACTGCCATAAACATCACCCATCTCTGCTACCTTCACACATCAACATCAGTACATCAACATCCGAGACCAACACTTGACACCAAATTGCTACTAGGCACTAGAACAAGATGAATGGTCCTGCTGAGTCGAAAGCAAACCCGAATAGCACAGCAATTTCTGCATCCACAATCAATGAAGCAACCCAGGTGACCGAGGCCAAATTGCCATCATAGACTGACGGCCAAATCTCGATGGCCCGACATCCACCAACGGACCGCATGCTGTGCTCTCCGATTACAGCCTCAACGCGCGCCTCCATCTCAATCGCATGGTGCGCCGCCGAGCGGCCGCCCCCTTCGAGGTCGCGTGATACGGCCTCCATCGACAACAGGCGACGCCGCTGGCCGCACGCACGCACGCGGTGCTCGCCCACCATTGCCGAGGCCACGCTAGACCAGGAGCTGCTGCTGGCCCGCAGCCAAGGCCATGCGCGACGAGGAACTGCTGCATGCGGCGATTCAGTCGCCGTCTCGCTGAACAAGGCCCCGCCGCCGTCGTCCTCGCCGTCGGCCAGGTTGTGCCGGCCTTGGGCTCTGACGGCGGCAGGGGAAGGGATGGGGAGGAGGACGAACGGCGGTGGTGATTCAGATCGCCGCCCGTGTCGCCTGTGGTGGCGACGCGGGGGCCTCCGTGATTTCCGGATCGTCTACAAGCACATATGGGGAAAAAAAATTGAAATCAAGGCTATTTCATAAATTTTCCCAAATTTAGAGGGTAAATTTGAATTCATTTCATATGAAATGGAGGATAGTTGACAGAAAAGAGGGGGGGGGGGGGGGGGGGGGGTGCCCCTTGCTTCATCCCTGGTCACGGTGGTGCACGACTGCACGGGGCTGGACACTGGTCAGATTTTTTTAAGCGCGCGCTATGCACCTCCCCTGCGCAGCTGGGACAAAGCCTCCTCTTTCCGACGCCTCACTTCCAACACCCACTCGTGGACTTACAGCGACCATCGTCTTGCATCGCGGCGAAGACCGAATGCCGCCGCGGACCATGTCCAATTAGCCGTCATCGAATTTGAATCCCTATAAACTCATCAGAGACATTAGCGCCGTCATGGTTGTGGAGCGTTTGTCGTTGGAGTGGCTGTCAGTTTATTATCTGTACCCTCGGGCTTTGCACCGGCCGGCAACACACTCCCCGGTGCTGTGCGTTGCGGCGAACTATGTACCCGGCGCTGCCGTTCGCCCTGTTCCCCGGTTCCTGGTCGGGAGGGCGGTCACTATTCCAAATAGCGACCGCCCCCGGTTACCTGTCAGTGGCCCGATTATATATCTGCGACTGAGATTAGTAGGACCCACGCTTGACTTGGTCGCCTTGTGGCTCTCGATAGTCGACGGAGCTCGCAGAGGTGTAGACTCATGCCAGCGAAGGTTGACGGCGCGCGAAGCGAACATGCCGGCTGTCCATGGACGGACAGCTGTTCACGATGGCCAACCGGTCCGCGTCGTTCCGTCTCCCTCCTCCCTCGACATCACCGTGGCGGCTCCTGGCTGGAACTCCTCCTCGCCGCCTGCACTGCAAATGGATGCTAGTAGTAGTGGTTTCCAAGCGGAAGGAGGTGTGAATAAGGTATCCGACTTGCGTCGGAAGTGGCGACTGGTCCAACGCGCGTGCTGTGTGGCGCGGCGCCACAACGTCCGTTCTCGCGCGCGCGCGCCGGCCCGGACAGGAGGCGACCGCGTGACTACGTAGTAAGTACGCTCTCGGCCGCGCGGACAAGCACAGGGTGCGCTTAATTGGGTCGCCGTGACGGCCGACGGTGCATGGTCAGCGGAACGCCGGGCGCTCGATCTTGTCGCGTCCGTTGATCACTTCACCGGTCAGGTGGCCACGCGGCATGCACGGCGTGAGTATCTGGGGCCAGATGTAATATATACGCTTCCCACCCGACGGCTAGCCGTGAACATGAGGAGCATCCAGCTCTGTCTCTCGTCGCCGATTCGTCCATGATAGGATCGCTACTGCTCCGGGCCACGAGTTGAATGGTTGGATGCAGGGAGAGGTGCCCGCCCGGAAAGCTCTGACTGATCGGCGATAAATTCGCGGCACCGTCAGCTCTTCGCCGTCGTCGCTGGCAGGCGCGGCATATATACCTCCTGGCGCGGCCTCTCCATTCGCCTGTCCTCCTATATCTGAAATCGACTTTGATTAATTGGTCAGGTTGATCAGAAAATGTGCAGAGGGTAACAGCTCAGCGTCGATTGCCCGCGGGCCAACGTCGCCCATTGATCGCCGGCGGCCTTGTCGCGGTGCAGCTGTACTTCAGCCCGAGCTGCAGGTCTGGCTGTGGAGCGCGTTCCCGTATCCTCCCCCAACGCGACGCCGGACCACGTACCACCAGGCAGCCAACGTGTCCGCCGCGGGGTCGTGGCGCGCGTTACCGTTGCCGCCGACATTGGTGTGCCGGAGGCTGGTGGGGCGGCCGCGGCATTTCCACAAGCACGTCTGGAGTCTCTGGGGAGCAAGACGACTCCAGCGAGTAGACTAACGATCCCGTTGAGGTACAACCTACGTTGTGTCTAACGATCCCGTCAGAATCTGGTCTGACGATTGCCGACTGGCGTCAAAGGACTTGTGGCCGGTGGCTAGGAGCTCCAGCGGCACCTCCTCAGTTCTCGAGTTCGATTCCCGGTGGGAGCGAATTTCGGACTGAGGTTAAAAACATTCCCTCGGCACTCTCAATTCCCAAAGCATGGTTAGAAACCCGACCTAGCTGGGCTACGGTGCTTTGCCTCGGCCCAGTCTCACCTGGGGAACGGGTCCTGTGTAAGAGTGGGAGAGGGGTTCGGAGATTTTCTCGGCGGTGTGAGAAGGCTTTCTTCTTTTTAACACAATACCGCGGGTGGAGGTCAATCTTTTTTTACGATTGCCGAGTGGCACTGGCCGTCGAGGTGCGATCTGGGATGACGACGGTGTGACGACGGTCCGCTGGTACGATCTAGGTCCACGGGCCAACCTCGGGCACGCGCGGCCGGCGGCCGGCGGTGTGAGGACGAAACGACGGGCGTGCTCACAAGCTAAGCTAGCATGGTGCGCGCTCGCGTCGCCGTGATGGACCACGGTACGGACGTGTTCAGGGGAGGAGCGCTCTTGTCGCGCGTCGCGCCCGTCAATCATTTCGCCGGTCACGCGGTCACGGCGTGCCAGAGGCTAGCGTTCTGCGGCCAGACGGAACGGTCCATTACCGCGCGCCGACGACGGCCATCGATCCGTGAACACGATCCGGCAAGACGCCGACGACATGGGTGCGCGCGACGCCGTGCTGCGCGTTCCCGCCGACGCTGGCTTGCGTCGTCGGGTGGGAGGGACAACACACCAGAGCAACTCGGGAAACCTGAACCTGCGAGCAAGCGAGCTCGTGATCTTCGTGCATGAGTATCGAGGAGGTGAAGCCGCCGGACTTGCTCTTCCTGCTCTCTGCCTACCTGGCGGTGGCGCGAGAATCGTCTCCGTCGGAGGCGGGCCCTGCGGCATTTCCACAAACACGAGAGGGGGTCACTGGGGAGCAAGACGGCTCCAGCGAATTGATTAATCCGGGCCGCACAATCCGATCGGACGTTTTTCAGGTACCCAGGGTTGTCGCTTTTTCGAATAGCGACCGCCCGGTCGTTATTCGAACTAGCGACCACCCCTGGCTCGCCGACTCGCGAACAACGCCGGCTCGCCTGAGCGCCGCCGGTACTCAGGCCATCCCACGTGTCCGTTTCCCAACTCCGAGCAGCCACACATCCGTCCCAACTTGCCGAGTGGTCGGAGTTTCGAGCGGTGGCCACCCTGGGGTGCCGAGAAGAGGTTCCTCTGCTTTTCGCCATGGTTCGTCGGAACACGCCGCCGCCTCCTGGAGTCCGTACCTTGTCGATTCTTGCCGTCGGACGCGGTTGGAATCGACCCTGCCTCCTGGGCGAAGGGGCTGTGTGCTGGGCGGACATCCATGGCGCGCTTAAACTCAATCGAGCGCCCGCGCCGTCGTAGCACGTCCGTCTCTCCAACGCGCGCTCTTCCTCGTGGAGGCCACGTCGCTGCCCTCTCGCCCGTGCGCACGGCCTGAACTCTGTTAGGCTAAGCCTGCTCGGTCAACAGTTATGCCTTCTGAATGTTCAGAAATACTACCAACGAGCATGAACAGTGTAATTGGCACATGGCAACTGACAGGAAGGGCTTCAGGTTCGGTTCACAAGTTCAGAACAGAGGTTCATGCTCATGTCCCTGCAGGTTCAGAAACTCATAACTGATGTGCAGGTTCAGAAGTTCAGAGCTGCTAGTTCATTTTCTGACCTTGAGACAAGGATGTTGGCAATGGAGACCTGAAGTGTAAGATGGATCCTGGAGTGCCGTCGCAGCGATTATCGTGTCTCGTACAGGTTCAGAGTTGTGTCAAGTTGCCCTTGGCGTTCATGGGCGCGAAGGGCTGACGGCTCGTTGTTGATCATGCAGCAACACACACCGAGCCAGGCAGTTAAGTCTGTAATATGTTTACTGCACTTAGCAAGTTACTAGTAATAGTAATAGTAAAGCAGTAGTAGAACACTACAGGGGCGTCAGTGATCGGATTTATTGAGATCTTCAAGGAGTTGTCGACTTAAGCTCTGTTTCTGAGAACAGCATTCAGCTGCCTGCTACCCTTCGAGGTTCGTTTAGTTGTCAGCTCTTTTCTGAAGGGAATTCTCATTCCAGTTTAGGATACAAGAGTGATGAAGACATAGGCGACAGTTGCTGCACGTGGTTATTGAACCCAAAGTGAAACGAGACATTCCTTCCAACTGAAGACAACAGAAGATTTTTTTTTTTAGTGGAAAGACAACAGAAGATTAACATAGAAAGCAATAGGTTCCACGCCCAAAACTAATTATAATAAATATTTGGAGCATATTGCATGCACACGAAGAGAAAGCTGATCAAGCTTCACGAGCCTGAATCTGCATCAACAACCGTATCAATTGATCATCGCGAGACAAACCATTAATAGAGAAAAAGGTGCGATCACGTGGGTAGCAGGCTTGTGTTTAAGGTCAGACCAACCCACATCAGCATATGGAGTGACCATAGCTATCTAAAACTTGATTTTCATTATGATCTTTCTAGATAAAAGGCGTCTACCACAAATCAAACCGTTTATATATTGCGACGATGTATTGATTGATCTAGTTATATTTTTGGATGTGGCATTATGAGAGCCTTAGAGTTTCTATACCATGGTAAATTTTGTGTAAAAACTAACGTTTTGAGCTAAAATGAAACTATTATTGTATGGTAGATTTAAAATTTAGAATGTTTTGTACACCCATTCTTATAATGTTACATCCACCTCTAGTTCTTCACCAATTTGACCTCACTAAAGTCATTCTTTCTTTTCCATTTGGGTAGTTGTGACATATGTGTCATGCTTATTGTTTCCTTATTTTGAGGCCACATTTCAAAGATATAATATTAATTATGAGAGACTCATTGTTTCCTTATTGTTTCCTTGTTTCATGGTTGCCGCTTAGATACAATATTCTGTCAACAAAAAGTTTAATAAGTTAGACAAAAAAAAATTTAGAAAAGCATGAGCTATGTAATACATGAATCTGTTGTGATCTTCATCATAGTAATTGAATTTATGTTGAAAATCACTAAAAATTATGTAACATATTTATAGAGTTTTTCTTTTTACGTGGCACATGACAACTTATATAATGCATTATGTTATAACTGACCAACATATAAAGAGCAAATTTTCCTTTCAGAACCAATAATATTAATCCGCTTATTACCATCACGAGTACTTCCCGCTGCATCCCTTGCTTTAACCCGTAGCAAAGGCTTTTTTTTGTCTCTGTATTAGCCTTGCACAACAGCTAAGACCGTCGCCGCCGCCGTCTTCCACCTCCAAATTAAACTCCATTAACCCATTCTTTTTTTTTTGAAAATTTGAATTTATTAGGCCTTGGGTTCCTGCCTAGTCAAGACTCTTAATTTGTACCAAAAAAATTCCAAGCAATCTATCACAACAGTGGCCATCTCACTTCTATAACTAGGCTCCCAAATCGACATCCTCGTATGCACATCCTTCCAATGCTGACACTTGCTAGATCTTCTCCTCCTCTTTGTACATGTTCCGCGTGATTTCTCCTGTTCGAGATCTTCTCTGTGTTAGTATCACTTCCACCAATCCAGCTAAAAACCTGCCAAAACAATTACTAAACACAACCTACATTTTTGAGGTTATCATACTTGGTATTGTCTATTAACTGTATATTTAGCCATGAAAGGAAGCACCAGGTTCGCTCTTAAGGGCGGCACATTATCACATCAATCAGAGAAACAGAGAAAAAAATCAGTAATATGTTAAGATATATTTGTTGTTTCAATTTTTTCTAAGGTTAGGGCTGATATATCCGCTTTGATACCTGCAGCGAGAACAGAGTTGTTATGAGATTTCTTGACATCAAACCATGATTTAACATATTTGTTATGCACGTGGCCAATTAATGTTGGCATGTTCAACAATTAAATTATTAACTAGTACCAATGCACGTGCGCCACACACGTGTTCAAAAGTTGCATCACTTGGCAGGATCACAAGACTTAAGCGCAACTTGACATTACGTTATTAGTTCAGAAGAAAATTATTCTAGAGTTGCTAGTGCCATTTAGGTGTTGACATTATAGTTTATTAATATTTATGGAGCTACCAGAGCTGACCCCAATTGCAACATATCAAGAGTATTGATCTCATAGTGTTGTGCAAAATTGCAAAATACTTTGTTGCCATTTACAAATTTATTTGAGGTTATCACCTCCCTTTCTTTAAATCATATGGTAACTTTTACAAATATTCAAACCTCAGTCCTTGCACCTATATATGAAGCGCCATACCAGCATATCGCGTGCCAGTTGTAGGTATTGCCTTAACCTGCATATTGTTCTAATATTAGCTAGACAACGTTCCCACAAACGGATGTGCCACTAAAACAGTCATTGCCACAAGAATTGTGCGTGCCTGGTTCTTAATTATAGCATACAAGAATATCTCCTAAACAAAGAGAAAACACATAATTTATTACATTTGCTCACGTTGCTACTCAACTCCGATGGGCCAACTACCTAGCAATCGATGCCTGAGCAATTGTCACCGCCTTGGTTGTGTTGTCTTCAACGCCTCCAATGCAACCGTCAACACTGCTGTTAGAGTCTTGGAGCGGGCGCAAGCTTCTTATGTGTACTGTCATATAGCTAGTAAACTCCAACCATCTCCAGATCCAAAAGTGTTGCATCTGAAGAAAATAAACAGCCCACCTCATGAAATCCAATCACAATAATTATTAAAATAGATTTAACAGGCGCACAACTATCAGGCACAATTAAGTTTTTGTGTTATTTTCTTCACAAAAAAAAAACTTGATTTCATGATACTGACATCATGTTTAATAGTCTCATAGTAATAACTGGTTTTAAATGAAAATGAAATGTAGCTAAGATTCCATGTGTACTACAAAGTCAAAGTGGCTGGTATTTTTATAGGACACTAAGTTACTGAATATTGTGAGGTTGTTACTTCTCTTACATGTTTCACTCAACATGAAGCATCCACAGTATTCACAGTAAGCAAACAGAATACCAGGGTCAAATAGGTATCTGTAATTGAAACAAAAGGAAAAATATCTAGGGAAGATGTTGTTAGACAGTTCGTCAGTCTGACAAAGTAAGCAACTTCCTAGGAGCTGATGGGAGATTTGCTGACATAAAATTCTACAAAACAAATAAAACCTACTCAGAGCCCATGAATAAATGATTCAATTTAGTGTTTTAACCTCAGCATAATAAAAAGAGAAGGTAAGCACCTTAAAAAATATTGTACCAAAGAACTGCACAGGAAGGCGATATACATGTGAATTGTTGATTGCAGTATGGGTTTCTGAAATAAACGCAAACACAGAAGGAAAACAGATTTGTGTTTAAAAATGGAAAAACAATAACAAAATAATACTGAAAGAAATACAACGGATTTTTTTAACAAAGCATACCCAAGTTTTTTAAAAAGTATGGAATAACAAATAAGATTTTTACTTAATCCCCCAAATTTCAGTTTTTGTTTCTTTTGGTGCCAGCATCAAAATATCCAAAAAAGCGTTGTAACACATGCTGGACATGGTCGCAGCTGGTTGTATTTCTTTAGCAGTGCTCATTGAAAAACTTCAGGCAAACACTGTGAATAGAAGCACAGTGAAGCTAGAGAACAGCTGAAGCTTGTGTTAGAGAACAGCTGAAGCTTGTGTTAGACGGCGATACTACTGGAAATCGAAGTTTCTCTCCGTCCCATTGCTCAACAGATGCATGCCATGAATAACAGACTAATCAGGGCCTATGAGTATTGACAAACATTTTCAGCTCGTGCTACATGACGATACTACTGGAAATCGAAGTTACCCTCCTTTCCATTTCTCAATAGTCACAAAGATAATCACCGCGTAGAAGTTGCAAGGTAGAACATCAGATAAATTAGAAAAGTTTCAGCAGCTCTATCGCTATGACAAAATAAGTAGTTCAGCAGAAAAATGAAGAAAATAATTTGCCAAGTTTAGAAATACGATATTTAACTCACAGGAAGCACCTCTAGCCTCTGCACAAATGTTAGTTGGCAAGAAAAAACAACAATCAACTTATCCAAAAAAATTGACAATAAAAATTTCCAGCATTAGCAAGATGAGATACCTCACAAAGGTTATCCCGGCCCTGCCATGGGGTTCTGCAATTGAGTGGTTCCAGTGGTGAGCTTCTGCTGCACAACCCCAAGCTCAGCTTCCTCAACATGTACTTGAAAAGATGTTGAAAGTAAAAATGCCAAGAGCAATACAGTGATAATAAGGGCATGCAAGAGTCTAACAAATGCTTGCTGTATCTTCATGTTTCATCAGATAAATCAAAACAGTATTTCCGATTAAAAGCTTGTGAAATTGGTGAAATGAGAAACTCCGTGAAAAACCCAGCTATCACTCTGCCAACTTTTGCCGGAGGTCACTGTACATATTTCTGATTTTAATGATCTTGGTATATCATATGTATGCATGTAAACTGCATCAGACCACCATAGACAATAGAGCCATTTCAATGGCTGAAACAGTCGTTTGGAGTCTACATACCTTAAGTGGGCGCTTCCTCTCTTTTCATATTCTGAAGTCAAATGTGTGATGTGGCCACTGAACGAATAGGAAGCAAAGAGTTATGACAGGTGCAACGCAGTAGAACAATGACCAATCAAAGAATTTTTCAAACCTTAACTCCTTGATGGTATTGATGATGATGCCACCCTAGAAGAAATTCTTTGGCTTCTCAACGAATCTTGCAATAGGAGACCGTATTAATGCACCAAATGCTACTCACACCAGCTTGGTGTGACCAAAAATACCTGTGGGATATTCCTAAAGGTATACTATCAGAGAAAGGGTAAATCAAGAAACTTGTGAACTTTGTTTCTTCTAGTCATGCAAAGATCAGCATCATGGTACTAAATTTCTGAATTTCGAAATATATGGCAAAATAAATGCTTACCAGTTTCTTGCTACAGATTAGTTCATCCTGTCCCTCCACAGCAGGAAATTCGCCCATTGGATACATGCAGTGCATAGTTGGTTAGGTGAACAAACGTGACACTACTCCAAGTTTGCATCCTTGAGCACATATATAGCTAGGGATGTTTAGGGTTGCCATGACCTGCAACAAGCAATAAACACATGCATAACATTGAGCATTGAGTGCAGCATCGAGCATCTGCCATATTTCTTTTAGCAGCAAACCGCTTATTATGGCACTTCAAAAAAAAAAAAGGTGCAAGAATATTTTTTAAAGAGCCTATCACTGGTGTCTGTAAAGTACTTGTAGCGTAGCCTAAAGCAATTCAGTGGACACATAAAGTAGGGAAACAAAGTACCGAAGTCAAGATATAGCTATGTTATCCTCTGTTTTTCTGCATCCCATGTTCCAACAGAATCACTGAAGTAATTCACCTGCAGCCTCTTCATGACTTTCCTGCCAAATCATATAATAACTATTGAATTTACGCATTCAATGCTCCACAAAACACAAGCTATTTTGCAGTGTATATATCGTGCCTGCATAATCAAACCTGAGGTTCTTCTTCTTGTTTTGGATTAAACACTTGATTAAAAAAAATGAGCAGCACCTGGTAACGTGCGTGCCGCATCAACGATGGCCGATGGTTACCTTGAGCTGCAGCGGCGTGTCTGCGCCGGATCGGGTGGGCCTAGTGTAAGACTGACCGCAACAGGGTCCGGTAAACGACCCGGTTCCCTTAATTTACCGGATCCCTCACCCGAAACTCGCTGCAACAAGAGACGGTAAACCAGCCGCCATCTTCCCGGCTCCCGTCCGGCGCCGCCAAATGTAGTGGGTGGCCGGCCGTCCCCCAAATCGCCTCCCCCGCCTCCCCCGCCGGGCTCCGTCGCCGCGCCTCCGCCGGCTGGCTCCGTCGCCACGCGTCCGCCGCCTCCTCCTGCCCCTCGACGCCGTCGCGCCTCCGCCTCCGCCTCGCCGGCGCAAGATCCTGGAGAGGGCTTCCTGCTCGCTGGAGGCTCAACCGGCCGGCTCCCGCCTTGCTCTCCCTGCTGCGGCCGCTCCGAGTCGCCGCCGTCGCCGACGTTGACTCGAAGGTGAGGCGTTTGGGACCTCTTCTTGACGTTCTTGGTGAAATTGTGAATCGGTGGAGCTTCTGGGGTGGGCACGCGTGCAGAATTGTGATATCTGACAGTGGAGATATCTGACAAGAGACATAGCCGAGCCATATCTCCATGTTGAGTGATTGCTTCACAAAGAGTTCATAGTTGCAAGGTTTGTAGAAAAAAACTGCAAGCCAAGTCTCATTCCTGTGGTCGTCGATGAATAGGAAGCTTGTTTCATCTGTGATGTTGTTTGGCGTGGTGAAACTGAAACTGAGTGTTCAATTTCATCTCTGATGCTAGAATATTGTTGTCCTGATCCTAGACTATTCCCTCCTACCGTTCACTGGGATCAATTAAGTTAGAGACAACATAGGAGAAGTTCTGCAAAGCTGTTGTAGACTGCTGTGAGTATCATGTTCTGGCAAAAAAAATTGGTGTATGCTATATTCGCTACTTAAGAATTTTCATGCTATTGCAGACTATTAGAATCTCTTGTCGATTGTTAGTTGGGTAGGTAAAGAATATGCTTACAGATCTGTTTATAGCATGACAGTTATTCACAAGTCCACAGTCCACACTAGGAAAGATGTATATCAAATTATCAATTCTTAATATCTTATGAACGTTGAGGAATGCTCGAAATTCAATGAAAGTTATCGTTGCCTTTCTGATTAGCTAATGGCTCCTTGTATAATCAGATAGATTTTTTACCTGTTTGTTTCTGATGCTACCATTTTAGATATTGCATTTGTTACATGACTAAACCTTACAAGATGTCCACACATTCGATAGGGCATCACTACCATCCAATGCTTGAATTACCTTAACTTTATGTTTGATTTAGATGGCCAGCTAGAAATAACTGATGCCAATTTGATGAACAGAAAGTACTGATTTCCCTAGACTATTCCCTCCTACCGTTGGAGAACGGAGATATTCCTAACGTACCGGTACAGTTCTCACGTACCGGTTTCATTTGTCAACTGTATTTTTTAATGTCATAGTCAGCAGCATATCAGATGTTCATAGATATGATTAGTTCTGTTTGCAGGTCTACAACTGAAAATTACTGATGCTTTTCTATTTTTCCAACAGCAAATTGTCAGGAGATGACTTCCTAATTGGCGCTCCATCTGATGGCGAAGAGGAAGATGCCTTAATTGAGATGGACATATGACTGACTGTTCTGCTAGGGATATATGACCAACCAATGTGACCTGCTGTGTAATATAACCATACATGTAGTTTCGGTTAGGATCCTGTGGTAAAAGACAGTGAAATCCCTGTATTAGCAAATCTGCTGCCTGGATTCTGTAACAAAGTGCATCTGCATTCTGTAACTCTTAGCCTTGTATCAGATCTGATACAAATGTGTTCAATGCTTATTTATATGAATATGCCTGAATATATGTGGTCCAAGTCACTAGCTTATTTATTCAATGCTTTGCCCATGATGCTTGACAGCAATGTGGCTTCTCTGTTGGATGTATTGCTGGTTCTCGAAGGCAACAAAATGCTGCCTCGTTTTCATGTACATTTTCTTCTGTGACTGCTGCCTGCTGCCTCATTTTTCTAATTATCTGTGATAATTTGCTAACCATTCAGGTCATTGCTTGTAAGTCAAATTGCTAACCAGTCAGCTTACAAATGCAGCATGACTCATTCACACTATTTTTAGTTGACGTCCAGTGTCAACATGAAGCACAACCAGTGCCTGCTCTCCGAACCATCATTAACTGGACAGTGCAAGATTAAGTGTGAAACAAAAATGAAACATTAAAAACTGATGTCAGATAAGAGAGCTATTCACCAGCAAACCACATGCAGTTCTATGCAGCAAGCCACACTGAAAATAGTTCATTCATAAGTATTCTTCTTATAAATAATTCAGCCGTGCTACTAATACTGACAGAGGTACCTTTATAATCTAGATAAAGGCAATCAGTGGTACATGCTCTCCAGAGACAATTACATTGACAATTACAAAGTTACATTGACAATAAGAAAGAAGAACATCTAGATTGGACCATATCGCATCCAGTACCGAAGCAAGGTACAATCATCATCTTCTTCTTCCAATGTTTGGTGCAGCCGTACCGATGGATGTGGAATATCCATTGTGCACAAGATTCACAAGATCGTCCTCCACTACCACCACATGCAAGATTGGTGCCCTGCAAGAAAAAGAATCAGATCAAAAAGTTACGTAGTGCAAACACTTGTTCAAGAAAGATCTTGAAAAGGTTTCCTCTAGAATTTTACAAGTGGCATTCCGTGTGTAATTACAAGTTCAAAATCATAGCTGGTTTATGCTTGTTCAGATAAGTTGATGGTTCTTGTTCATTTCTTCAACTGGCAAACTAACACTACCAACAAAAAGCAAAGGGTACCATCTTTTCTCCTTCCAGACAAACAAAGATGTAGCTTTTGCTGCCTGCGTGATTGGTGACACATACGTATACTAGCATCAGTTGTCATCGAAAAATTGATGCCTTAGGCCAACAATACCGAGACACAGGATGTAGCTGAGGTTGTCGGGGTCGAGCTCCTCTATGATCAGCACGGTGTACTCGTCCACGCGTTCCAGGATCTTGGACAGCTTGTTCGTAAAGGCGGTCAGAGTCAGGACCTGGAAGTGCAACAAGTTCAGGAACATTAAGTAAATTGAGCTAATCATCAAGTAATGAAGAGAAATGTTTGCTTATATTGATCCATTTTTCATTCATTAATTCATTACCTCTTTGAGCTCCTCTTCAGTGATTTGACCATCTGCATTCTTGTCGACCCTGTAACAAGGCCAGAGTACCAAGCAGAGTCAGACATCAAACAATTTTCAAATCTTCCTTACTAGCAATGCAAGATTCAGTGTCAAATTTAGCACATTTCCAAGCTCGAACACCAGCCGAAAGACTACCATTCTAGTACTGTTTCATATCAATTCACGTGATACTGAATTTCGAACTCTCGGTTGAACTGAATACATACATGTCAAAGAATGTCTGGAGAACTGAACATGTGCTGCTAAGCACAAGCTCCTCGACGCCGAAGGATTGGGGCAAGATTCACCGGAATCACAGCGCCTCTCCCGCTGCAAGATTCGTCACCTTGGAACTCGGCGTGCCGCCAACCCGAGCGCCTCCGCCACGAGCGCCTCCGCCGCGCGCCAGCCCGAGCGCTCTCCACGCGCACCTCTCCCGCTACGCCGCCGCCGCTTGCCCCGAGCCGAGACGACGCCGACGCCGAGCCGAGACCACGCTGCTGCCTGTGTGCTTGCAGGGGAGCGCGCCGGACGCGCAGCAGCGGGAGGCGCTTGGGCTGGCGCCGCCGGCGACGGCGACGTGCGTGGAGAGCGCGGGAGGCGGCGGAGGGCAACGGATGGAGGAGAAGATAGAGGGTACTGTTGCAGCGAAATAGAATTTGGAGGATGAAATTTTTTAGAGGAGGTAGAGAATATTCTTTTAGAGGGTGGAAAATAAGGGAGACTGTTGCGGTCAGTCTAAGGGTGGTCGGGGAAGGGAAATCGGTAGACTCCACTGCCGCCAGATGCCTTTGAAAATCAACAGAAGGAGGCCGTCAAAGCAGTAATCAACAGCAACTACCAATCCACGAATCACCAAAACAAAACAAAACAAAACGGAAAAATACCAGCACAAATTAATCGCTCACCTGTGTCGCCGATGATGATGTACTTGAAGAGGTAGGCGGACGACGTCCTCGCCGGCGATCTTCCGGTGGAACAAGCGTCAGCGGCGGCGGCGAAGTGCGGAGGATTTGACTCGATTCGGTTCTGCTGGTCGGTTTGATGAGGCGAAGGAAGAGGGAGAGGGGATTCTGAGTACATCGCCATAGCCGCCGCTGTCGTTGTACCGTCCCAGATCAAAGAATTGGAGAAGAGGCGGAAGAGGAATGGAAAGGAATCCACAGTAGTAAAGGAATGCGATGGCATGGCAGCCAGGAGGTCGATAGCGGAGATCAGTTTGGTCGGCCTCTGCGACGAGGAGCTGGCCTGGAGTCTCAGTTTGCTCGATAAAGATGATCAGAGCGCCGTGCAGCTCGCCTCAGCCAGATGGATATCACGGTCTCCACAGCGGCGGGCGCCGTGGCCAGCCCAATGCCAGACCGAGATCATGGTCTGCAGCACAAATGACGCTTGCCGGTGGATCCTGAGTTGATTTGGAAACCTCATTGCGTAAAAATGGTAAGTAATCGAAAACACCGGTGGATCCTGAGTTGATTTGGAAGGAGATCAGGACCAGCGTGAGCTTAGGAAAGGAGATGGGGACAGGCTTTTAGAAATAAATCATATCTTCACGTGAGTCAAGTTGGAATTAGCGAAGCCAAGCCGATCCGCCATGACAAACAAGCGATAAGCCGACGATCGCAGCGCCTCCAAAATCCTCTATCGCCCTAGACGCCGCCTTGCCGATGATCAATCTGGACGCCGCCAAGATGAGGATGAAATTGGAGTGCGGCAAGACGCCGATGATCAATCTGCTCTAAGTGCTACGTAATGAGCAGCCGGTTTCTAAACAAAATTCAAAGTGATACGTAATAAAGGAAAGCTAAGGATAGGAAAGCTCAGAATATTAGCTGTGCAACGAAGCCGGTTTGGAAATAAAATTCAAAGTGCTACGTAACAGGAAAGCTGAGAATAGGAAAGCTCAGAATATTGGCTGTGCAGCGAAGCCGGTTTGGAAACAAAATTCAAAGTGCTACGTAACAAAGGAAAGCTGAGAATAGGAAAACTGAGAATATTGGCTGCAACGCTGAGTATTGCGGGAGGGTAGGGAATTCGTTAGGTAGAAAAAAACATTTCAATGTCCCGTTTTCTCAATGTAAAATTACCTCAGAGTCACACATTGTAACGCCCACGTGGCAGGTGGGAAGTCTATGGCAGGATCCGACGGTTTTAAGATGAGGTGGGATTTGAATCAATGGTAGATACATAGGTTGGGTAGGATCTGGCAGGTCAAAATCATTTTCCTCCCAACTGGTTCTTTATTGGTTTAGAAGATTAGATGTAACTTATTGATTTGATCGTGACTACAAGTCAAACTAGAAGGGAGGGGGCAAGTGTCCCTATACTCATAAGAAAGACACCCCCTTTTGTAAGTTAAACATTTTTTTGTGAGTACATGAACCCTCCATTGGATTGGAAGAGCGGTAGCAGATAGACTTGAGGGCTAGAAGCCGTGACATCCCTGAACTCCGATAGCCTCTCTGCACTTCTTGTGTTACCAGTGCTGCTCTGTATCGGTGCCAACTTAATGAGTGAAGAGGCTGTCACGACCGGACATTGTGCATTGTACGTGCTGGTTAAGAGCAAGAAGGGAAGGCCGAAGTATGGCCATGTTGCAAACCTCTAGACATAGTAACTGACTCCTAGAATTAGCTATAGAAGTTTGCAACATGTTTGGAACACCGATCAGCATTGTGCGCGTGGTGGACAGTCACTGAACGTAAGTTGGGTGCTAAGGGTCTCCGTCGTCCCCCATTTGGCTCGGCAAATTCGCGCGCGTCTCGCCGCGACGGGCACAGATACTCCCGCGCTCGAGGTCGGAGAAAGAAGCATGCACGTCCGTGAACGAGGCAGTGAACAAGTACTCGCGCGGCGCGCTCCATTCTCCGTGCTGACAGTGCTGTGCAGCCTTCAAGAATCAGGGAGCGCAACAGCGTCGTGCGTCAGGCTGAATCCCCGTCCAGCTCCTCTCGCTTCCAGGCGCACTACTGCGATGTTGCGGCGAGAAGCAGAGGAGGAAGCCCTGTTGTTCCCCTGTCTCGGACACTGGATCCCGGAGGCAGGCCGCCTCAGCGACGTAGCTTCGCTTGGTCAGGTTCGGTTCTTTCAGCAATCAGCACATGCGCAGAGGGCAGCGGTTCAACGTCGACCCACTTGGCCATCTTCGTCGCGGGCTCCCACGTCATCCATCGCCGGCCTGATCGCCGTGAATGCATACTTTCTCCCGCATCGAGGATCCTGAGCTGTTGGCCTGGCTGTGGCGTGCGTTCCTGCCTCCTCCCCCGGCGCAGGAGTCACCAAGAGTGAGTGATGACGCCGGCATGTCCACCGCGACGCGACACGGGCGAGGGGGTCGTCGCGTGCGTTGCCGCCGACGTTTCTGTGCAACGGAGGGCGAGACGCGCCCCAGGACGACGGGCAGCGGAGCGGTCGCACGCGGCTGCGCGAGAACCGTCTCCGACGGAGGCTGGCTGGGCTGCCGCGGCATTTCCACAAGCACTCTGGGGGTCTCTGGGAGCGAGACGACCAATCGACTGCCTTCGGGCGGATCCACACACGGCTCATCGCGAGGTGCCTAATCCAGGCCGCACAAATCCAAGACGTTGTTCGGGTACCCAGGGTGGTCGCTATTCGAAATAGCGACCACCCCTGGGGTCACGAGCCACGCCGGCTACACTTTGCGCCGCGGCTCGGCTGAGCGCCGGCGGTACTAACTACTCAGGCCATCCCGCGTGTCCCTTCCCCCCAACTCCGAGCAGCCTCACAGCCGCTCCATCTTGGGTTTCAAACAACGGCACCACGGGTGCCGAGAAACGCCGCCTCTGCTTCTCGCCGGAAAGCCACCGCCTTCTGCCGCCCGTCCCCTGCGTTCCTCACCTTCCTGTGTCCTACTGGAGTCCATCGTGCACAGCTAGCGGCGAAAGATCCAGCGCAAAGGCTGCGGCGCATGGTGCACGCCCAAGTCTCGTCAACGAGTCCCTGCTCTTGCTACCAGAGGTCACGTCCCGTCGCTGCCCTCTCGCGCGGCGGCGCGAGGGCTCGGCCTGAACTCGATGGGCCTGCATGGCTCGGTCAAGGCGTCGGGAAAATTGAACCTTGTCAAAATCTATATATGCCTCCTGAATGTATGTTCAGAAATAACGAGCACGAACAATTCAGAGCTAGTGTAATGAGCACATGCAAACGAGAGAAGAGAGGAAGAGATCCAGCTTCGGTTCGGGTTCACAAGTCCGGAACTGATGTTCAGACACGCGTCTGTGCTGTCCTGTCCAGAACTTAAGAACTCAACTGATGTTTAGGTTCAGAAGTTCACAGCTGTGCAGCAGTGCCAGGGACCAGCTGCTACTTTTTATACTGTAATCGCCGGCGGTGCTCCATGGGAAGGAAGCATAGGAGTACCGAAACAAAGCTGACAAGAGTTGTCACTGCAAATATATAGATTGACAGTAGTTGTGCGTCCGGTTGAGAATAATCGTACACCGAATCAGTAGTTATTGTTTCACTTTTTTTTTTCAGACACATCTGATAGTACCAACTTACTATGCTATATTATGCACGTGGTCAACTAAGTTGACATGCTTAACCATCAAAACATTAATTTATCGTGTGCATTTTTTGATTAAAAGTCAAACTCACGTGGGTGTGGGGGCACGTGCCCTATTCTAAAAGCACTCCAAAATAAACATTTTCGTGACCACAAGAACCCTCCATCAGATTGGAAGAGCTTGTGTGAGCAGAGCAATAGACTTGAGCAACGAAAGCATGGCTATGTCAGAGCCAGCTTGACGAGTACATAGGCGGATAGAACTATGCGTTGCGTTGGTTAAGAGAGAGCAGTGAAGGCCTAAGTAGGACCATGTTCTAAACCTCCTCTAGAGACAAAAATTAGCTGCTAGAATTAGCTCTAGAGGTTTGAAACAGATTTGGAACACCTCAGCTAATAATTAGATGACGTCAGCTAATTCAAACTAAATAATAGTCTAGCTAATAATTAGATAACCTCAGCTAATTGAAACTAATAATTAGCTGGAGGTTTGGAACGCCTCAGTTAATAGGTGTCTAATATTTTCATTTACTTTTAGCTTTACAGGTTTGGAACACCCCCTGTAGCCCTTGGCTCCGGTGGGCTTCGTGCTTGCGCTACTTGGCTCAAGAGTGAAGAGTCGTTGGTTTTGAGGAGAGCACATCGTGCCTGCACATTTCCCGTGGCAGCTGCCATGACATTGTATCCTCGATTCCGTTCATCAGACCACGTTGTGTCCAACGATCCCGTCAGTCAGAATCTGGTCTCGCTCTCGCGTGCGCCTTGGCCGTCGAGGTGCGAGCTAGCTAGCCGAGCGCGCGAGATGGCGGCGGACCTAGGTGGATGGTCCGGACGATCTCGGCCCACGTACGGACCACCTTTTGGGCGACCGGCGTGACGACGACGGGCGGGCGGACTCACAAGCTACGGTGCGCGCTCGCGTCGCCGTGACCGGCGACGGTACGTGCTCAGGGGAGCGCGCGATCTTGTCGCGCGTCACGTCCGTCGATGATCACTTGGCCGGTCACGCGTCTCGGCGTGACAGAGGCTAGCGTCCTGCTGCCAGACGGAACGATAACAGCGCGCCGACGACGGATCCGTGAACACGACCCGGTGAGACGCGGACGTGCCGCGCGTTCCGACGAACGCTGGTGTGCGTCGTCATGTCAATCGGGTAGGACACGCACCAGATTGAACAGGCAGCGAACCGCAAGCGGTTCATGTCTCGGAGAGTTCGTGGACCCGACAAGACAACCGAGCAACTGAGGAAAACCTGGACCGGCGAGCTCGTCGTGATCCGCGTGCGTGCGTATCGAGGAGGTGAAGCCGCCGGAATTACTCTACCTGCTCTCTGCCTGGCGGTGGCGCGAGAACCGTCTCCGCCGGAGGCTGGCTGGGCAGACGCGGCATTTCCACAAGCACCTGTAGGGGTTTCTGGGGAGCAAGAGGAACCAAAGTTGTCCTTGGCACTTGTAAGTCCGTACGTAATGTTTGCTACAGGAAAGGTGCCTCTTCGCACCTTTCCTTCTTCTATAAATTCCTGACACGCAAAGCTTTTGCGTGTTCGCAAAAAAAAAAGCAAAGTAGTAATTACCGAGGAGTATGATTCGAGGTTCAGTTGTCAGCTCGGTTTCAGAAACAACGAGCGTGAACAATTCGGAGTTGTCCTGTGTTGGTTATGGGCTCCACCCAGCGATTTGTTTCCGTACTACATAAAATCTCTACCTCTACCGCCTTTGGCTTGTCGTTCCTCCCCTTTTGCTCCTCACGTCGCCGCCGCGATCAATCTCGAGCCCAAAACACCTTAGCGGCGCCATGGGAACTGCCGCCTCAGCTCCTCTCTCTCTTCCCACAACGGAGGCCAAAGAAGATGCCGGTGCAGATGGGGAAGGGAAGCATTGTTTCCACCGGTTCATGAAGCGCGGCGGGTGCAAGGACGAGTTCGAGGCATTGGAGTGCGTGGAAGAAGCCGACGCGGCGGGTACAGACTCCTCGAAGCAGTGCCGCGACGCCACGGCCGCGCTCAAGAAGTGCATGGACGCGCACGCCGACCATTACGAGCCCATCCTCCGCGCCGATCCGCCGGCCAAACAAGGTTCCGTGGCCGTCGCCGCGGAGCCGGGCAAGGCGGTAGACTGGGAACGGAACCTGTCGATCATGAAGCGCGGCCGGCAAGGAGGAGCTCGTGGCGTGGGACAAGTGCGTGCACGAGGCGGAGGCGGCGGGTGCGGACTCCGTGGCGGAGCTGTGCCGCGGCGTCACGGCAGCGATCAGAAAGTGCGTGGACGCGGAAGCCGGCTACTACGAGTCCCTCCTCTCCGCCTTGCACGCCGTGGAGCGGGAACTCAACGCGGCGTGGGCCCGCCGGGAGGCCTCCGGGTCGGAGTCCTCGTCCCCAGAGCCTCCGTTGGTTCCGGTGTCCTCGTCGGCGGGTTGAGTGAAATCTGCCGGTGAGCAACTTGCGAAGTGGATTCCTCTTCTGCTTCTTCTTCGATGATCATGCCTCATGCGAATTAACGAGTGATCGATGTGGTTGACGAGCAGTCAACGAATTAACGAGGGAATTTAATTCTTCTTTTTTTTTTGGTGAAAAGTCAAACTAGACAAGTGTTGACGACGCGTTGTAAAGTAAAGTCGGCAAAGAGGTCTCATATTTGATAATGTGCATGGTTTGATGACACTGATCGGCACGATTTGCTACTGCGTTAATATGCTACGCATTTTCTGTCCAGCAAATTACTTATAGTTGTCATTAATTGGCCTTGTGGCCGAGAAATTGTTGTAATTGCAATGCAGTGTCGAATTTCTCGGATCAGGTGGCCGGCGGAAGTCTGAGCGGCTGGCGGCGTCGACCGTGCTGGGGTTGGCCGCGGCGTTGCTCGCGATGTAAACGAAGTGGTTACTTGTTTGTATTGTTTTCTTGTTCCATACCAATTTGGATGAGCACCGAGTCGTCGCCAATGACAATAATGTTCTCTCGTAAAATCCGTGACGCATACAGAGACATGGATCGGGTGGCTGGCGGCGTCGACCGTGCTGGGGTTGGCCACGGGGTCGTCCGCATTGTAGACGATGTTGTTTTCTCGTTCCATACCAATATGGATGAGCACGAGTCGCTGTGTGCCACGATAACAATAGAATGTCTCTAGTAAAAACCGTCAGAAAGCCGACGAAAGTTCGAGCGGCTGGCGGCGTCACCCATGCTGGATCTTTTCCTTGCAGTAAGTAAAACTCCAGCACCGCCCTACGTGCGAAGGGAGACGTGGGGAGGATCGACTAGTCATCGACGCAGATTAGGAGTTTTAGTTTGGCTCCACCACGATTTGTTTTTCTTTCTATTTTCCCCCTAAAAAAGCTAACTGGGATCTTAAAAAAATCAATTGCTGCAACGTATTGTATCCAGACTGGGATGAAACTATCCCTGCAATTGTCATAGGGTTGAGTATGAATTCATATTCACAAGACTCTCCATTCGTCTTTTCTGTTGATATTCAGACTCTCCGTTTTGAATTAAAGTCATCTTGTAGTTTGGAATCACCTTTAGAATCATCAACCTCTACATCCCTACACTGACTCACTTAGAGCATCTCCAATAGTTATGTAAAAAAAAAGACCCCTAAACATCAATTTAGGGAGTTTCTAAATCACTATTGGTAGCATAAAAACCTGCCTCCTCCAACAGTTCCCAATGTTTCGTTTCCAAATAATTTAAAACATTGCCACATCAGCGTTTTGTGGGCCCTATCGGATTGTTCGTTGGCTTGGGATTTTCCTGCAGATCGCGATCTCGCGTACATGATTGCTGACGGCGTCCTAGGCACTCACGATGGTGATCGAGTTGCGGTCGCGATCTGGCTGCCATTGCTGGCGTACGCGTTCGTGATCAGGTTGCCGCGGAGGGCGGCTGTAGTCCTGTGTATGGCGATCTCGTTTCCAAGAAGACGCCTGCCATTCATTCACTTGCATCTTCGCATGGTACGGCGCCCATTCGAGCGCGGCGCGGCGTCTGTTCTATTGCTTCGTCCGCAGTCGCTGGAACAGCAAAAATTCGACCTCACAACAGCATGCAGTCGATTCTCTTATCTGGATGGACAGCAGAGCACAACGTCCGCCGCTCGCCAGACCCGCCACAGTAGCCGAGATGATTAGTTTACCTCAGGGAGACTCCCTTCGAGGAGATAAATGGAGGAAGCTGATGGGCGACAGCTCACCTTGGGGTCGCGCCTGCAGGGGTGTCCGGAGGGCGGCTTACGACGGTGACGGGCGATGGCGTCGGGCTTCGCACGAGATTCACCGAGGTGGGAGCAGGCGGCGTCAGGCTTCGCACCAGCTTCACCACGTTGGGGAGCAGGCGGAGGGGCGGCGCGTCATGGGGAGCCGCTGACGGTGGCACCCGCGACGACGACGCGGCTCAGCAGAAGGCGGCGGCGGCGCGAACAAACGACGTGCGGGCGCAAATGGGAGCAGGATGGGGATGGCGCGAACCATACCGCGCGAGGACGAATTTCTCCGAGAAGAGCGGAAGAGATGGATTTCGGGAGTGCGGATAGCTTCCCTACATCTGGCGATGCTTTAGGGGAAAATCAGCCTAATGTAAATTTGGAGACCGCTTTTTCAGAACGGTTGGAGGCTGGTTTTGTCGATCACGCCCAAAATCAGGCTTTTGAGAATGGATTTAAGGAGTTGTTGGAGATGCTCTTAGAGTCTCTTGGTAGGGATTCTGAGGCAGATTCTGCTTCCGCTTCTCTTATGAAATTGCCAAACACCCAAATCTTATATTTACTAATTGGAGGCTCCTTTTGGAGCCCTCGTTAATCGGAGAAAAATCCTAGAAATTCTGAGAAAAAAGCAAAACATCCGACCGTTAATTTAGATGGTTAATCCATAACCACAGGATCTTACGTGATCCTTCCCACATCTCACGTGGACCTATAGCCTTCCAGGCTAAGAAGTCGTCCCTGTATGGCCGAGCTCTGACTATGGGAGGAGGAAAAGTAGGGCACCGCGCCGCCGCCACGTACACCATGGAGCATGAGGAAGGGCTCTGGATCGAAGCCGCCTCAGGCCTGCAGCCACAAAGCTGATAGGTAGGATCACCCCATCAGCCTCCAGCCCTCCACGCCGCCGTCGTCCAGGGCGTCTCCTGTGGAGTACGTATTTAGCCACTTTGTAGATTAATTAGGCCCAAATTATCCAGTTCGATCTGTTCTTTTACGAGAATTCATCTGCACTTGATCGAGTTCATCTTTTGGCGTCTCCAATTCAGTATTTAGCCACTACATAGATTAACTAGGTCCAATTAATCCAATTCGATCTGCATGTTCTCTGAGGAGATTTCATATGCACTTGATCGAGTTCCTCTTTTGCTGGTAAGAATGATCCATCACCAGGCAATAATGCTCGGCCAAAATATATAGAAGAGACCGGAGAGAAGGACAAGGAAGCAGTACGTTGCATGCATCTTTGCCGCACCGGCAAGCAAGCCGCTCGAGCGCTTGGTATCTTAGCACAAGAACGACACGCCCCGATAACTCCTGCTTCCAATACCCCAAGGTGAGGCCTTTTATCGGGAAAAAGAAACTCAAGGCGAGGCACGTTTCGATAGCTTCCTGATGCGTGCGTTGTTTGGTGCATGTGTAGGTGACAGAAACTGGAAGCCGCCGCACGATGTAGCCTCATGGAGCCTGGAGATCTTCCAAGCCGTGTCCCAGGCAGAATGAATGGCTATCACATCTGATATGCTACGGCTACTGTCCCTCCTGCCTCAGATGTACTTATACATCTGTATCACGATCACAAGTACCGAGGAAACCAGTAGAAAACATGAGAGAGGAGTATCAAAAAGAAAGAGAAGCTGAGTAAAATGAGTTCACAATTTGACTGCCCAACGGAACCAATGGCCTGGATTTGCCCCGATGGTGTACATCTGGTGGCACAGGAAGACTACACGTGATGGTCAAGCTAAGTTGTCTTAGCTGTGCATCTTCTGTTCATGTATTCTTTTCATCTCCAAGATCCTTCCTATGGAAAGAAAAAGGTGACTGTCTAATGGTACTAACACACACACACACACACACACACACACACACACACACAACAAGAGACTCTATGGAGAGACAAATTAAGGTGAGTGTCTAATGCATGTTCATGTTCCTGTAAATCTGGAATTTTTTTTTTTGAACAATCCAAGCATTTACATCTAGCAATCTCGGCGTACTGTATGCTTATATCAAAAGTACTATTGGAAAATAAGAATTGCTAATTATCAAACTTGGAGCATGCTTTGGATTTTACCAACAAGAGATGCAATTAGTCGAGCATGCTGAAAGCTAAGGTAATCTAGCTAGCTGACTGCACATGCCTTCTACTAACCTCCATTCATATAGGTAATTTGACTTTCACTGTTCAGCTTTGACTAGATATTTGTTAACTTTTTGATTAACTAAATCAATAATGGTATCAATGGACCAAAAGTACTTTAAGTCAAATGTTTGTGAATGTTTAGGCAAATATTCACAGAAAAGACATGGTCAAACTATGAACAGTAAAGTCAAAGTTGTCTTTTGAAATGGAGGTTAGTATATCGACATGTCAATATGCATCATCCAGGAACATTTTTTCATAGAATTATATTGTTATTTTTTTTGTTCTTGAACATGTAGCTTTCTATATTTCTAATTCATGTTATAAAAAATACAGCTGCATGCCCTGGATTTCTGTATACAATTATATTATATATATATATTTTGTACTTTTCTAATTTCTAACATTTGATGTGCATTATGTTTGATAGTTAGTTTGAAACCATTTGACTGGAACTACTGTTTCATGTTACAACATAATGGGCCATAGAAAATTATTAATCCCTGTGATCAATTATTTTCTCATTGGTTTAACTCAAAATGTTTTCTTATTTTCACTACTGTCTCAAATGAAGAGATCTCAATAGATTGTCAAATATTTTATAACTTTGTCTCTTTTTTTGTATGGCGAGAGACATTTTGTCTAGAAGAACCACTATATGTTTTGCCCAACTCAATTAACTCAATGTGTTTTTCTTTTTATTCTCATTCTATGTTGAAATGAGGCTTTTTACCATATTATTGAATAATATGTTTTTTGTATTGTGAGTGAAACACTTCTATTTCTTCATATTTCTTTGCCCTGTATGATGAGTTGATCATATGTGTCCCTGCTCTTATCCATGGTTTACTTGATCTGCAGATTACTTATGCAGTGGTGCAATATGTTTTACAAATATTTTATGCCACTTCTTCAGTTATAAACCAATTTAGGAATGGGACTAAGTGTATCATTCATAATATATTGCAAAAATTTCTTGCCTAGAAAATGCTATATGTTCAACATTTGGTATTATCCTGCATTAATGCTACGACTGATTTGAATGAGGGTGCTGACAACCTCGAAAAAATAGGCAGCTAAGAAAAATGAAAGGTATCTGTCAGAACTATACATAAGAGATAAATTTCATAATACCAATCTTAGTAGGCCAAGGTAGGAGTTATGGGATGTGCAGCTTGGAATTTAAATTTTCTATAGAAAAAAGTTTAGGTATCTAAAGAAAATTCATTTACTTGAAGGTTATTTGCTCATTGAAAACTGATAGAATAACCAAAGAGTAGGATGGTTCTATTTAATTGAGGTATATGGTAAGCTTAATTATTTTAACTATATGATTTTGTTCTCGATGTGGTGTAGACAATGATTTTATTGAACAAGCCCAACAACCTGCTCAGTACTTGCTTGGGCAATGTCTACTTTGCATGTCATTACCCTAATCGAAGAGGGTAAAGAAGCAAAAGATATATATACAAATAAAAGATCAATATTTTTGTTTTGTAAATTATCAAATTTAATATCCATCTATAAGAAAATAAATGGTGGGAGTTTGAATAGTATGACAATGTGCAATGTAAATATACTTATCCATGATTACAGCAGAGTTAGAGAGTGATATTTATATTATCCTTGAATTGAATGGTACGAAAGTTATAACATGGCTTTGTTGCTTGTGGTACAGCTTTAAGGATGGTAGAAGGAAAAGGAACAATATCCTAAGAAAAAAGGAATCAAGTAGCATTTATGTTTCTTAAGCTTACCTAACATGCTTAATTGCTAGCTAGCCCGTGCAAGTATTGCACGGGTTGATGAGCTAGTGTAAAACAAATTCTGGTGAAAAATAAGATGAGAATCCGTTTCGGTTTTGTACTGAGAAGCAGAAGCTGGAAAACATAGCTTCTTCTGGATTCCCCCCTGACACCCCGGCCCCACACGAACCTCTCCCGCTTCAGCATCCCTCGGCGACTCGCCTCTGTAGCTCTATCACAGCCGGGCTCCACACTAATTCAAACAACCTCTTTGTTTAAAAAATGCATATACTACAAACCGAATGTCCAAATTGCAAACTAATTACACTGTTGTGATCCTTGTGATGAGATCTTCGAAACTAGACCACATTTGACTATATTTTGCAAACTTTTTTAAATTTATTATCTGTAGTTATTTTCATTTCAACATGGTACACATTGTCTAAACGAACTAGAGTTTTAACTTAAGAGGTACTGCAGTCATTTGACATGCATAATTTATTTTAGGAAATAAGAATCTGTTTTGCCAAACGGCCTAACTAGAAAAACTGTTTTGACAGAGAATCTCAAATAAGCCAGAAAATCTATTTTGCCTCAAAATTCAATGCAGAATCTGTTTTCTCCAATCCGAAGCAAACAGGCGCTTACTCCTTTTCCCGTCCGGAGGATCGACTCGTCGTGGATGCAGAATCGAACTGGTCCTGCGATGGCGGTGGGGTCCACTGATTTTCTTTTTTGAATCATGGGGTCCACCGATTTGTTTCTATAATCTCTACAATATACATATGGAGAAAGAGCTCGGCCCTCGGCGTGTTTGGATTGAGCTTTGCTGGGCTTTCCATCTGTTCTACGGCTGGCGAGTGGCGGCCCCTTTGATTTGTCGTTCCTCTTCGAGGGTTTAATCAGCTTCGCTTCTCTTGTCGCCGCCGCCGTCGCGATCTCGAGACCAAAGCCCTAGCGCCATGGGAATCGCCGCGTCCTCCACCTCCTCGTCCTCTCCCCCTCCTCCAGCGGAGCTTTCAGCTCCTCTGTCTCTTCCCCACCGCGATCCACCGGCCGAAGAGGACGCCGGTGCAGACGGGGCCGCGGAGACGACGGTGGTCGTGAACGTCGCCGCGGAGGAGTCGAGGGAGTGCCAAGAGGTGTGGTGTTTCTGCCGGTTCATGAAGGGCGGCCGGTGCAAGGAGGAGTTCGTGGCGTGGGACAAGTGCGTGCAAGAGGCGGAGGCGGCGGGTGAGGAGGACTCCTTGGAGCGGTGCCACGACTTCACAGCCGCGCTCAAGAAGTGCATGGACGCGCACGCGCCGACTACTACGAGCCCATCCTCCGCGCCGCCGAAGAAGGTGAGGCGGCGGAGGCGGTGGCCGCGAAGTTCGCCGCCGCGGAGTGGTGCAAAGCTCGGGGGTGGGATCGGGACTGCAGGTTCCGCTGGTTCATGGAGGGCGGCGGGTGCAAGGAGGAGTTCGCGGCGTGGGACAAGTGCGTGCGAGAGGCGGAGGCGTCGGGCGAGGACTCCGTGGAGCCGTGCGCGGCGTCACACGGACGCGATCTGGAAGTGCATGGACGCGCACGCCGACTACTACGAGCCCATCCTCTCCGCTGCGCGCGCCATGGCCGGGGACGCACGCTGATTGGCATGGTTTGCTACTGTGTTGGTTCCACACTCTGTCTAGCAAATTACTTACTGTGGCAGAGAAATCGTTCTAATTGCAATGCCGTCGAATCGAATGCTATATTTTCGCCTGCTTTAATAATTCTTGTGCACTAAGATGCTGCTATTTGGCTGCGCTACCTTTGGCTTGGCCTGTCTGATTAGCAGATTTGATTGAGCAGGGCAGTAATTTTGGATTAGTTGCGGAATGTTTTAACCGCCTGAAAAAACGGGTCTGCAAATTTTGGACTTTGGTCTTGATATGTCATTTGGACTGTCATGTACTAGTAACTTGCTATGAGTTGCTTTGCTTCCTGTCTCTTCATTCCGTGCTCAATCAAAGTGACTAATGACGCAAACAAATATTTTTCAAACTCAGTTTTTGTTTTTCGCTGTCGTTTTATCGAATTAAACCTAGTAACAAATAATATGAAAGAAATAAAAGTAGGCTGAACCCATGGAACTCGATAGCACATTCATGCCATTGAAACTGCGATGTACCATTGCAAACAGTAACACAATCAGTGATGCATATTGGCCGAGCAACTATTTATTGTCTATAAAAGGAGGAAGCTCAAAGTGCGGATTTTTTTTTTCATTTATCTTGAGTAATAACAATTTGTCGAACAGCCCTTTCTCGTCAGATAGGCACGATCGAGGAGGTCACGTTTTTCATACCCTTTCGTCATGTCATTTTCAGGTTCCGTGGCACCTGCCACGTACGTACGCTATTGTATCCTCAATCCCATTGTTAAGATACCATACGTCGTGCCTCCTAACGATCCCCGTCAGAATCTGGTCGGACGCTTGCCGAGTGGTGCCAACGTGTCCGTTCACGCGCGCGCCAGCTGCCAGCTGGTCTCTCTTTCGGCTGCCGGCCCGCTGGCCGTCAGGGTGCGAGCTGAGCAGGGACGGACGACGTTACGTGTTCAGGGGAGGAGCGGTAGCTCTTGTCGCGCGTCGGCGTCCGTGGATGGCTTCACCGGTCACGCGCGACAACAAGGCGTGCGAGAGGCTAGCGTCCTGCGGCCAGGCGGAACCATCACCGCGCGCCGACGGCCGTCGATCCACGTGAACACGATCCGGGACGGGTGGTACACCACACGCACCAGGGCTGGCAGCGAACTGCAAGCGGTTCATGTCTCGGAGAGTTCGTGGACCCGGCAAAACAGAGCTGGCTGGCTGGGCGGCCGTGGCATTTCCACAACCACGTCTGGGGTCTCTGGGGAGGAAGACAGACTTCAGCGTAGGCGTAGCGACTAATCCAGGCCCCACAAATCAAATCCAGGTACCAAGCGTGGTCGGGCGGGGTCTCGAACGATAAAAGGTTCCTCTGCTTCACGGTTCGCCAAAGCGTCCCTGCTCTCCCTCTCGGAGGCAGGCAAGGCAACGTCCCTCTCGCGCGTGCGTGCGCTCGACCTCAACTCTGGCTGGCTCAGCCGAGGCGTAGGAAAAACTGAACCTTGTCAGCAGCTGTACCTTGAGAATGTTGGGCGTAGGAGCTTTGGTTCAGTTCAGAAACTGAGCTTCAGACTTGTGTCCCTGCTGTCCAGAAGTTCAGAACTGATGTGCGGCAGTGCAGAGGATGCTGGCAATGGAAGCCTCAAGTGTAAGATGGATGATCCTGCAGCGCCGTCGTAGCTATTACCGTGTCTCAGTACAGGTTCAGATTTGGTGTCCGTCAAGTTGTCCTCGGCACTTTAAGTCCGTAAATACCGTTTGCTATAATAGTAAGTAGTAGTAATTACAGAGGCACAATAAGTAGAAGTATGATTCGAGGTTCAGTCGTCAGCTCGGTTTTCAGAAATAACGAGCGTGAACGTACAGTTCGGAGTTGTGGTGGTGGGGTCCAGCTAGCGATTTGTTTCCGTATCTCTACTCCTCTACTATTGGACTTGTGCCTATTAT
>JAAXCT010003097.1:0-45219 GCA_012490785.1 Eragrostis nindensis | reverse complement strand
CCAGCCGTAACTCCATCCGACGCCCTCGGCACTCGGCAGCCGTGGCTGGCGGCGACTTGGCATGGCGAGCACGGACCTCAGCTGCGTGGGTTTCGGGCGACTTGGCGTGGCATCTCTCGCTTTGACCGGAACATTAGATAAAGTGGACTTGTCTTAATCTATACAGTACTACTTGCGCAGCAGACACGTGCATGCGACGGCGAAATAATGTAAGCGCACTCGTGCACCGGGTTTTCAACCAGATGGCGGCACATATCAGCTGATGCAGTTTATTATAATTCAGTAAACGTAGATGATACGTACTGTGGATGCTAATCCTGTGACTATCGAACAAAACGTGATCCGTATTTGCCTATTGGATACACGCGTTGTCGTGTTCTGGTCAGGTTTGGTGGGTGCTAGTATACCAAACTACAGAAAAAGAATAGAGCTGTGCACGCTAAACACGTCCAGCATCTCTCACCGAAAGTTGAATTCTTTCACTCTCTCTCTTCGAAGTCAACTTGCTATTTTCGGGGTCGTCGGTGATTAATCAGTATACTACCCGATTGCAATAGCTACTAGTACTTCCCAATCCATCTGCTGCTCACATTTATGAATGTCAATGCTATTGTTTGGGTAAGGTGAGCTGTCGGCTTTGGTCCATTTGTCAAGGGTCGTCATACAGATTTAAATGTCGGCCTAACTACAAATGTCAAAGGGTGATAGAGACATGTAACGAGCGAAGCGGCATGCGTCGTCGCACCGGCAAGCACGAATCCGGCGTTCTCAAGGGTCTGTAGCACTATTGGAGTACTATGGTCCATGATCTGGACGTGCAGCTAAAAGTGCTAGCTAGATAAGCAGGACACAGCAAAGCATCGTCCTTTCATAACCCAAGTGCTATGCTGCTAACCGCGACCACATCCCACAAGCGTTGCAGGTTTGATGCAACTGGTACCACTGGATCGAGTCACAGCTGATGCATTGGGGCTGCAACGTCACATTCAAGTCAACTATAACCGGAATCGACAGGATGAGTAATCCTATCTACTGTATTTTTTTCAGGTCATCTGCGATGGTCAGACAGAGCCTTCCCCTATCGAGCTGTGCAGACGCTCTATCTTCTGGTTACCCTTTGACAAGTCGGCATCTCGTTCCCTCAGAGAAAAAGTCGGCATCTCGATTGCGTGTGACTCGAAGCCTGAAAGAACAGAAACCGAAAGATGCAGCTCTAGCTGTATAGCAGCATCGCCCAAAGAACCAAAAAGACGATATCAGATGAGACTGCCCAAAAAAAGTGCATTGATTCGTTCCCTAGTCTTCGCAGATGGGCGCGGAGTGAGTGACAAATGGAATGCGAAGACTCTTCTCCCTGCTATGCTATAGCTGGTCATTTCCTGTGTATGTGGTTGTGATGTCAACCACACGAATTAATCTGTGACCATGTGGCCTGCCTAGCTTGTTCAAACCCGGCACGCGGCTCTAGAAGCCGAAGAAAGATCTGGCAGGAGAACGCATCCATATCTCCAAAGCCCCATGGCGACGACGCTGCATGCGTTTTTTCATTACTGAACTTGTCTGCGTGGAAAATTAGGACGGACTCGTCGCCGCAGCAAATTCAGCATGGGGTTTTGCTCGGCGACCAAACCACATGTTTTCCGGCGCGCGGGGGTGGTTGGACAGAATGACAGATGTTTGGTGCCTTGGATTCATACGGAGGTGGCGTTCAGACGCATCCGTCATCTCGATCGTCGCGGGGTCGGATTGAACCAGCGCTGCGACCTGCGACAACGGTGGTGTACGTGCATGGACAGATGGGTGGAGACTCGCTCTCCCGCCAGCTGCGTAGTTGGGTGGCAAGCGACCTGCGTTAGATTATGTGGTGAGTGTTCGATTGCGACTGGCAGCTGCCAACCAGTTTGGGAGTTGACCTCTGCAGAGCAGTATGGGATTGGTTGCTCGACATTGCCATCGAAGTCTGCCGCTGTGATCGCGTGCAAGTCGTACGTCGTTTATGAGGGTTCTATACTTATCAACGCACTTTGGTACAAGCTGAGACCGGTTCGGGAGAAATGGAAATAGACAAGAATAAAATGGGCCCAATTTTTCTTGTCGCCAGTAGGTGCAAGACCCAAAGACCGACGAGCACAAAATAGCCCAATAAATGAATCGGTAGGCTGTTAATGGGCTTTCGATTGATTATGGGCTTATGCCAGAGCCAGATATCTGAAGTTCAGTACAGTTCATTACTGATTCCTCTCCCATAGGCCATAGGAGTATGTGTACTTGTATAAAAACCCAAAGTAAAACACAGTTAAAAAACCAAACTAGCACACGAATTTCTTATCTCAACATGAGCCACTGATAACGGGTTCGTGAATTTGATGTGTCAGCATAGTTTTAGGTGCTACAGCATTATGCAGAACTATGGAACGACATGCATGTTCCCGATTATTTCTTCAGAAATCAGAACACAAACAACTCGAATTCAAGATCCCGATCTAGCACACGCCAATACGGCACACCGTCTACTGGTTTACTGCTTCCCGTGGTCCAGAGCTTCCTGCCTCGTCTCCCGCCGTCGGTTAAACACGCAATGATCGCAATGACCTAGCCGCAGGCGGCGACTAGGGCTGGGTGACTTCGACGGGCTCCCCACCGGCGAAGGGAATCGACTAGTCCGGCGATCTCCTCGGGAACCCACGCGGCGTGACCTGCTCGAGCTGACTACGGGGTTGACCTAGTCAGCCACCCAGCCTTGGCAGCGTCCCGCTGCTGTTTCTCTCTCGTGTGAGGCGGCTGGATTGGGGCAAGAAAGATGGCAGTGAGTTCGAACAATGGTGTTGAAGACAATGACTTGGCGGGCTTCGGGGAGGAGCGCCGCCGGGACCAATGAGTTGTTTAAGCTGGAACTGTCGCGGTTTGGGCAGCGCCGCGACAGTGAAAGAGCTTCGCGAGTTCGCGAACAAGTTTGCCCCGACAGTGCTTTGTGTTCTCGAAACTCAAGTTCACCGAGCACGGGTTGAAGGTTTGAAAAGTACTCTAGGTTATGACAATTCTTTCGCTGTAAGCAGTTTGGGTCGCAGCGGTGGCCTCGGCATTTTTTGGAACAACAAAACTAGAGTGGAATTATTACCGTACTCTCAGTACTATATCGATGCGATTGTTACGGAGAACGGGGGTGAGCCATGGAGGCTTACTTGTGTTTACGGGGAAGCGCAGGTGGCGGAACGTCACAAAACTTGGGACATGTTGAAGTTTATCAAGGCGTCAAATTCTGGTGTCTACAGGATTTTAATGAGGTCCTTCATCGGTCCGAGCACGACGGAGTCCAAGATCGTAGCCATGCACAAATTGCAGCGTTCCGGGAGATGGTCGACGTGTGCGGCCTTTTCGACTTGGGATACGAGGGGAGATGGTGGACGTTCGAGAAAAAAAGTTGCAGGCGGCTCTTATTGCCGTGTGCGGCTGGATCGCGTGCTAGCTAGCGCGGACTGGAGCTTGAGATTCCCGACGGCTTCAGTGAGTAACTTGACAGCGGCGTCCTCGGATCAAGGGCCCGTGTTGCTACGGTGGAAGCGGGAACAGCGGAGACGCCGAACGTCACGTGCAGGAATAGATTTAAATATGAGGTTATGTGGGAGTCTCATGAGACCTTTGCAAGCGATGATGGCGGACGCCTGGAGTGGCGGTGGCAAAGCAGTTTACGCTGAGAGAACTGCATGATAAACTGGCGGCAATGTCAGAAGCGCTCTCTTCGTGGAGTGTGCACACGTTTGGACATGTCCGAAAAGAGTTGAAGCAACTCAATGAAGATCTTGAGCGGTTGAGGTCAGACCCGTTGCGAACGGGCCCTTCTCACGCCGAGATAAAAATAGTCGACCGTATCGTGGAGCTTAATCACAGAGAGGAAATTATGTGGCGACAGCGCTCCAGGATTATGTGGCTCACGGCCGGGGATAAGAACACTCGCTTCTTCCATCTTAGAGCGAGTCAGAGGAGGCGGAGAAACAAGATTAGTAGATTGCGCAAGGCAGATGGCACTATTACAGAAAACGATGTTGAGATGGCCAGCATCACACGTGCTTTCTACAATGATTTATATACGTCCGAAGGGACGGTTGCTATGGACCGAGTGCTTGATACGGTGCCGACCAAAATCACTAGCGAGATGAACTCCTCCTGGTGGCGCCGTATAGCAAAGATGAGGTGAAGACGGCCCTCTTCCAGATGTTCCCTACTAAAGCACGGGTCCGGACGGGTTCCCGGCACACTTTTTCCAGCGACACTGGGAATTATGCGGAGATGAGGTAACTCAGGTAGTTCTGAGAATTTTGCATGGTGAAGATGATCTTTCGATAATCAACAGTACATGCATTGTGTTGATCTGGAAAGTGGAGACCCCAGTCGAGCTTGGACAGTACAGGCCGATTAGCTTATGTAATGTTCTTTATAAGATTGCTTCCAAAGTTGTTGCTAACAGGTTGCGAGCTATCCTACCGGAGGTGATCTCTGAAGAACAGTCGACCTTCGTACCGGGCAGGCTAATTACAGACAACATCATTAATGCCTACGAGTGTTTACACTTCATGAAGAAAAAGCGAGGACAGGACAAGCGGTGTTGTGCACTTAAGCTGGACATGAAAAAAGCTTATGACCGCTTGGAGTGGGACTATCTGCGCCAGATCATGTTGAAGCTGGGTTTTCAGTGCAGATGGGTTGATATGGTGATGAAATTTGTTACCTCGGTTTCATTCTCAGATCTTTTTAATGGTGACAGACTTGAGGAATTCAAGCCGTCACGTGGCATTCGACAAGGAGATCCTATCTCTCCCTATCTCTTCTTGATTGCAGCAAAGGGCCTTTCGTGCCTCTTAAAATCTAAAGTCGAGTCATCTAATCTCAATGGCATCATGGTGGCGCCGACGGCTCCGACGGTCAGTCACCTACTCTTTGCGGATGACAGCCTGCTGTTTTTCAAGGCGAATAGGGAAAGTGCGGAAATCGTGAAGGATGTGTTGCAAGCATACTGTGATGCATCGGGCCAGCAAGTGAACTTGGATAAATCGTCAATTCATTTTGCTAAAGGGTGCAACAATTCATTGCGTGACGATATCAAGGCTGTCTTGGGAGTCCATAGTGAAGCCTTGAGTGAAAAATACCTGGGTATGCCTACTGATGTCGGAACCTCTGTCAATGGGGCTTTCAAGTATCTCAAAGACAGGGTATGGAAGAGGATCTAGGGTTGGATGGAGCAGTGCCTATCTGCTGGTGGCAAAGAGGTGCTGATTAAATCAGTGGCACAAGCCATCCCGACATACTCCATGTCTTGCTTTAAGTTACCGCGGGGACTGTGCAAACATCTTGACAGCCTTCTGAGGAACTTTTGGTGGGGTAGTAAGGAGGGTAAGAGGCGCGCAGCTTGGGTTTCATGGAGGAGAGATGACGAAACCTAAGTATATGGGCGGCTTGGGCTTTCGCGACACGGAGATGTTCAATCTTGCTCTGCTCGCACGGCAAGCGTGGCGTCTACTCGTGGATCCGAGCTCATTAAGCTCGCGTATTCTCCGTGCAGTATATTTCCCGGATAGAGAATTTCTCACAGCGGAAGTCGGCGCCTCGCCGTCACGGGTGTGGCGCGCGATCATGGAAGGCCGCGAAGTGCTCGAACAAGGTATTATTCGGAGAATAGGATCAGGGACGTCGACAGACATCTGGGACATGCATTGGCTGCCCCGCGACGGACTCATGAAGCCTATCCGAACGGCCAAGGAAAACCCACCAGTGAATGTGAGTGAACTTATCGATCAGCCATCACGATCACGGAATAAAGCGATGCTGGAAGAATTTTTCTCCCCAATGGATGTCGAAGTTATACAGAATATCTCGCTGCCTACGTCAGCGTGCGACGATTTTTGGGGTTGGCACTATGAGAAATCAGGAATCTTCTCGGTTCGATCAGCATATCGTATGTTGGCGCAGAACCTAGAGCGGAGAACAGCATACTTTGAGGGTAGAGCGGGTCGTTCCGACACCGGAGCTGCCAAGGAGGAGTGGACTGACATGTGGAAGGTGAAGGTGCCGTCTAAGCTTCGGGTCTTTCTTTGGAGATTGGCTCATCAATCAATTCCTACGGAAGATGTGCGACACCACCGAAACATGGCTACAAACAACCTATGTTCTATATGCGGAAGACCAGACTCATGGAAACATTCACTTTTGGAGTGCCATATGGCGACACCGGTCTGGGCATTGGAGCAGGAGAACATCACAGATTTTCTCTGTCACATACAAGAGCCGGACGCGAGATCTTGGGTTGCGGCGGTCTTCGAGGGACTCTCACAGGAGGAGGTAACAGGACTGTTGTCAGGCTGTGGGCAATATGGCATGCTAAACGTAAAGTGATTCATGATAATGAGTTCCAGAGCCCACTGTCTACACACAGTTTCGTGGAGAGGTTCATAGCCGACCTAGCGCTGGCAGCCACGAAGCCGGGGGTGGTGTTCGTCCCAAACCTGGTGTGGCGCCGAGATGGATTCCACCACCAACAGGTATGATGAAGATTAATACTGACGCCGCTATCTCCAAGAATTCGAGCCTGGTGTCTGCTGCCGCTGTGGCTCGTGACGAAGCGGGATCGTTTATGGGGGCGTCAGTGCTGGTGTTGGAGGGAATTACTGATGCCGAGACAGCCGAAGCCATCGCGTGCAGGGAAGGCCTTGCGCTAGCTGCAGACCTGGAGATGCAGCGCTTTCGGCTAGCGAGTGACTGTGCCAATGTCGTTCGAAACATATCAGGCACAGGGAGAGGAAGGTATGGTCCAATAGTCTTGGAGATTCAATCAAGGAGACGCAGTTTTGTGAAGACGGAGATCGTACATGAAGGAAGACAGTCGAATCTGGATGCTCATACACTTGCGAAGAGTGCAATTTCTTTTTCAGTTGGTAGGCATTTGTGGCTTTTGACTCCACCCGAAGGAGTATGTAATTCAGTAACTCTATAATAAAGGGTGCAGCTCCTCAAAAAAAAAGAAAAAGAAGAGAGACGCATGCACCAGAATCTCGACCGTCTGCGGCATATCACGCACCGTACGAATTCGACTGAGATAGAAACCGGAAATCAGTCGACTGAGAAGGAGCAAACCTCGAAGTTAATAGGGAAATGAAAATTGTTGGAAATTGCTTGGTATCCACATTATGGAAGGGATTTTTGAGAGCTGGTCACAAATTACAACAGTGATGTTTCGCCAGTGGAGAGAGGATCGCCGGGGTAGAAAATGGGAAGCAGAGGAGGATGCAATACATTACTTCCACCAAATGGGCTCACAAATTCCTCGTCACAGCCTCGCAGGGTTTGATTGCATCGGAAGGCTGTTAACGGGCTTTCATTTGAATGAATATGGGCTACATGAGCCCATGTATTGTCATGCCGGTTGACGGTTGTTGTCTGTTTCGCCACAAGATCTCTGAATCTCAATATACAATTTCATTCCTCTACCATACCCGTAATTATAAAACAAAAACTAAAACACAGTTGAAAGGACAAAGTAAAACATGGTTTTGTCAGTTAGCCACAACATGAATCTCTGACGTGCGGTATTTTTTTAAGGACATGTTTGGGCATGCTTGTCATCATTAATGTAAAAAAGAGCTTACAACCTTGAAACACCCAACAAAGGAGATTGAGCACACTGTCACGTACTAGTAGATTTATATTGCATAAAAACTAATATACTATTACATAAACTAAGAGCCACGGCCTATGACCTAAACTCAAAGCTAATTAAGCTACCATCCATTGATGAAGACTATGGGACGACATACATGTTCCCGACTATTTATTCAGAAGGAAATCAGAATGTCGATCGAGCTTCCCGTCTCTCACACGGCTTCCTGTGGTCCAGAGCTTGGTGCGTCTTCTCCCGTGGTGGTGGGCTCCTGCTGCTGCTCCACTACGGGTGTCTCCCGCGTCAGCTGCGACCGCCACAGCATGGCCAGCATGGCGGGAGTGGCGTACGGCGAGGTGTTGCCCGCTCCAGTGCTCAACGCCCATGCCCCGCCTACTGTTCCGCTGACAGTACCTGTTGAGTTCCCACGCTGCTGCGCGTGCATGTGGATGCCAGAAAGCATGACCGTGCGGCCAGACCCCTCGTAGATCTCCCTGGTCGCCACGCGCCAGCGCATCTCCTCCAGCTCGACTCCCAGCGCCCGGCTCATGGGGTCGCCGCCACGTGCCGCGTCGGACTCCGCCACCGCCCGCTGCCTGTTCTCCAGTATGTTGACGGCCTCCTGGAACTCGCCCCGCTCGGCGGCCGCCCTCGCCGCCGCGATGTCCTCGACCGCCTCCACCCGGACGCGCTCCCGGAGCACCTCCATGGACCGCTCCGCGTCGACCACTTGCTCCGGTCTCGTCACCACCGTGTCCTCCGCCACAACATTGACGTCCGTGCCACCCGCCGCGTCGCGGTAGCTGCAGCTCGCTTTGATCAGCGAAGTCTCCGTCTCGCCGTCGGCCTCCACTGGCGGGACAGCCAGGAACAGCAAGAAGCGCCTCTCCTCGTCCGCGTAGAGCTCGCCGACGAGGACCGAAGCAGAGCGGCCGTCCTCGTCGACGCGGCTTTCGTAACCGCCGGAATTGACCGAACGGATGCGAACGCCAGGGTGGCCGCAGGAGATGGCAATGCGAGCCTCCTGCACCACGACGGTGAGCAGCCCGCCGATGCACTGCGCGAACGCGTCCTGGATGACCGCCTCGTTCTCGACAAACGAGAACGTCCCGTTGGTGGCCTCGGCGGTGAAGTGCATCGCGGCTGCGTCGTGGTCGTTGCCGAAGCCAAACGTGTGGATCGGCGCGGTCCAGTCGCCGGTACCGGCACCCATGAAGGACGCCGGCACGAGCGCCTCATAGTTGGGGGTGGCGCCCTGTGCCTGCTGCTGCATGATGTGGTTGTCCTGGCCGTCAGAGAGAAGGATGACGCTGGAGACGGCGTTCCTGTACCGGCGCTCGTCGAGCACCTTGGCCGCCATCCGGAGCCCAGCGGCGATGTTGGTGCCGCCGCTCGCGACAAGGGACTCGACGCCGCTCTTGGCGGTCTCCTTCCCGGTGTCCGACATGCGCAGGAGCCTGGTCTCGCGGCGCGCCCAGCTCGAGAAGGACACGACGCTGAGGCGGTCGTTGGGGCCGAGGTTGTCGATGAGGAAGCCCATGGCCTGCTTCAGGAGTGCAAGCTTCTCCCCGCTCATGCTGCCGCTGACGTCCAGCACCGTCACGAGGTCCAGAGGTGCGCGCGGCGCGACGCCCCCCGCCCCAGCGCCGTCGGTCATCCCGGGAGCCTTGACGTGCACGAGGACGGCGAAATCGTCGCGGGACGAGGCCCTTGCAATGGCAGAGGACTCGGTGTGGGTGTTGACGACCAGCATTCCTGCGGACGCAGCTTCGGCTTGTTGCTGGCTCTGGCGTCCAGAGGGCGGCTCCACTTGCTCGTCGTCGTCGAACACTTCTGGCGCCACGGGCTGCGGAGGTAGCTCCACGAAGTGCACCGGCAGCCGCGGCGGCGGCGGCCGCGGTAGCGCCGTTGGCGGTCGCCGGAACGGCAACTCGCGCCACTGCGCGTTGCAGAGCGGACAGACGAGGCGGCCGTAGTTGACGTTCGTCGCGATGCACCCGAAGTGGAACGTGTGGGAGCACTCCGCCGTGAAGATGGCCTGCCCCCCGCCGGCGCCCATGCCACTCAGGCAGATGGCGCATGGATTGCTCGGCGTCTGCATGCAAGCAAAATATACAGGCATTAAGATCATTTGTTCGCGAGGAAAAACTCCATGGTACTACAGTTTACCACGAAAATCATACTAGCATCATTCTTGACCAAATAAGTATATTTGTTTGCATGTGTGGTATCGATTCTCATGTTTTAAAGAACCAATCGATATGTTGAGCACAAGGTAAGGTAACAACGAAACTTCTGATAAATAAAGAACTGAAAATTCCGTGTGAGAGTTTCATCACCTGGTCAGAACCTCCTTCCATGTCGTGCGACTTGCTCTCAGAAATTCCCCTACTATCAGAAATTCTTATTTTACGTGACTTGCTCTCAGTATTGAAAGGAACAAGTGTGCGAGATAACTACGACCTGTGCTGTGTGCGAGATAACTATGACCTGTGCTACTGGGGTGTATATATAACAGCAAACCGATGAACTCTTCGCCTCAAAGGAGGATGACGCGTGTCACTGGATACGTCGCCGTGCTTGCCACGCTATGCTGATACCGACTATAGAGTAGGTCATGGTCAACAAAAGTTGAATTTCCCAACAGTGGTCACTGTTCATCCTTTGAACGCTTCGCCTCAAAGGAGGACTGTCATGTCCTTTTATACGTGTGACTGACTGAGCAAATGTTTCGAGAATCTAGAGTACTGTTCGAATCTAGAGTCCAAGTACGACTGGTTTGTTGCTACTGGATGATACTGTGTTTCAATTCTATTTTGTCTGATCGATTGGTGAATGAGATGGAACTTCTCTCCTCTCCTCTCCTTTAATCATGTCATCTACCGGATTTTTGTGCTAAGCATGTGAAGAGCGAAGCAGAATTACGCCGCTCATGAGTTCACACAACTTGCCAAGCCTGCAAAACCCGAAACACACTCTCGTGTGGCGTATGCAAGAGTAGATTTTGTATCGAGCAAATTGTTGCTCGAGATTGTATTCCTCCCAAGCAGTGAAAGGCTCTCTTTTTGTCGCAAAAAAAGGAAACTTCTCCTCTTCCTCGGTGCAAGTAGTAAAAATAAAGTCCTCATTGAGAGTAGCCAAACATAGCGTATTGTAAAGAAAACTGTGAAGGTTATGAGACCTAGTAGACGTCAAATGAAATTGTTGAAAAATTATTCGTGAACTAAAAGTTTCGTGAGAAAGGAAGCGGCACGTCAAAGGAGCAAGTGGGCTCGGGAGCTGCCTAGTGCCTACAATGATTTGAGTATTGCAGCGTACTATAATCTAGAAAAGGAGCACCCATCCTGCCATCCACGACGGCACATTCAATGATGCATTGGTGCACTGACAAGGTCAAAATCATCTGCAAGTCAGAAAATTAAATCAAGGTTGTTAGCAAGGTCAATGGGTATTTTAAGCTGATATTGCTTTTTTGGGTGACCAGGTTATATTATGATTTTGGGTATGCTGCTAGATAGACAAAGTGAAATATTTATAAGGTAAAATGAATTTCCTTTATTATTAAAAAGAAAACACCTCATTCTCTCCAAGTATTGATTTATTTCTTTTATCTTCTCTTATCTTAATGCTTTAACAAAAAGGGGCCAAGGTTAGAAATTGTCGCATTATGAATTTTTTAAAAACTTGCCCACTATCTAAACCATCTATATCATGAATTATCCATCTCTACCAATCAAAAAATAAACACAAAAATATGTTTGTAAATTACCCAACATTATCATCACAAAATATTGAGCCCAAAGTGTTGCTGCACATGTTCCTAGATTAGACAAATCAAACTCAACATCAAGCATTTCAGTCGCATTATTTAATTCGTTTTGAGGTAAGGATATAACCAAATTGATGGAACAATTAATTTCAGACTGCTAGTTAAAGTATAGCATCTCATCAGCTCGTACGCAAATTTTGTTGGGAGTGTAAGAGTAGCAGCACATCGTCACATGTAAATTATAGGCAAGGACGGCACCAGATCATTAGTGCTACTGGCAGTTATTTCTTGAACAGTAAAACAAGCGTACTGACAAGATGGATAAACTCGGTGAAGTTTTCATTTCGTTAAATCATAGCATTACAAATCACGAGTTCCTCCATACATTTTTGTAGTAGGACAGTAGAAGTACACCGCAGAAAAATCTTCTGCGAGCTTTGAGCAACGCCAAAATCACCATCAAAGCTTGAACGTGGTAACTATACGTGCTTACCCAGTCACCAGCCCTATCTCACAGCTTCCATCTTACAATCGCCCTGTATAGAGTATACGCGAACGCGTACTGCCGGCGCATGCAGCTACAATAGTAGTGTATCTGTAGTACCGTCGACTAGCGTACAAGGCTGATCGAGAGTGCACGCTATCAGTTGCTGAGCGCGACGGCGGCCTCCTGCACGAGCGGGCCGGTGGCGTGCGCGACGCCCGACGCCTCCCGCTCCACCTGCTCGCGGCACATGTCCCGCTTGCCGGAGTCGGACATGCGCTTGACGAAGGCGGCGAAGCGGCGCCAGTTGTCGGGCTGGAACAGGTCGGGGCCCATGCGGAGGTAGGTGAAGGCGACCATGCGCTCCTCCTCGGCCTTCTCCGCGGCGGTGGCCACCACCTGGTCGTGCGCCGTCTCGTCGTACCTGGGCAGCGCGTTCTCGCCGGCGAGCCCCACGCTGGCCTCCCGGGCCGCGGCGGCCACCTGCTGCACCAGCGCCTCGGGCCTGCACTGCGCGTCCTGCGGCTGCTCATGGTCGCGCATCTCCACGCACGTGAAGTTGAGCACCGCGCCGTAGCGGCCCAGCATGCGCGCGATGGGCACGTACCCGTCGTGGTGCCGCGTGTTGTAGTACCCCGCCGTCAGCTCCGCCGCGTGCGACCGGGTGCCGTAGTGCCAGTGGATGCCGGCCACCTTCACGGAGATCTTGACGCCCGGCATGCCGTTGAAGACGGCCGCCGCCGCGGAGAGGATGTGCTCGCCGTGCTCCAGGAGCATCTGCGAGTACCAGCTCATGAAGAACTCGCCGTAGGGGGTGTTCCAGCCGCCCTCGCGGCGGAAGAAGGGCGTGTCCTCCGGCCAGTCCTTGTAGCTGCCGGAGTCACCGGGACCGGCGTTGCCCCACTCCGGCTTGCCGACCGCCTCAGCCGCCGCCTTCAAGCTGCTCAGCATGTACTGCATGTGCATCAAACAAATCAAACGATGCGTCGGTGACAGAGACAACGAGAGGAAATTGTAGAATGAATAGAGCGCCGAAGATGAGCATGTATCCATACCCTGTCGTAGCACTGGAACTCGCCGATGCCAGGGAAGGACCAGGTGCCGTTGCTCTCCGGGTACGACGGGTAGCGCAGCTCGCCGGCCGGACCCATGCCGACTTGGATCTCCTGCACGGTGAATTTCACACAAGTGAGTATACAAGGCGACACGAAGATGATTGCTACTCCAGCTCGTGTACAACAAGCATAGTAAGGGAGAAGGAAGACGCACCATGATGGTGTTGCCCATGTAGTTGGCGAAGTGGTCGCGGAAGGCGCGCATGAAGTCGCCGTAGCACTGGATGGGGGTGCGGCCCTTGAGCACGGGCAGCGTGTCGCAGCCGAGCGAGATGTACTCGTAGTTGCGGCGCCCGCACCGGTCGGTGTAGGCCAGGTCCTGGTCCTTGTCCACCTCCTCCAATACCCATTTCGGAAGTGGTATGCTGCAGGCACACAAACAGTTTGCAAACTCATCGTCAGTATTAATTCACTATCGTATCTCGACTGATCGTGCCTAAAATCTCAGGCTCAACGTCCTTCAAACGGCATTAACGGGAATCAGCAAGGTAAAGATGTTGACTAGTAAAACCCACGCAGCTGCGCAGGATCGATCACATGGACGGAAATTAAAAAAGCAATCTCCGGTCTCAAGTCTGAACATTTGATGACCAATCTCACGGCAAGTCACATGCAGGGTCGGCAGGGAGCCATGGAATAGCGGAGCACGCCACCGTCCAACCAAGAGAAAACTTTCTTTTTTTTTTTTGGACGGCCGTTATCAGTAGTAGTCATATTGTAGCGGTGCGGGTTGCGGTGCTCCGCGACTCACGGGACCATGTGTCACTCTCGCCCATGTCGAGGTGCGTCACAAGATCCCATGCGAGCCCTGGTTTAAAGGTTCAGCCAAAAAAGTGCAGATCTTTTTCGAGACGTGAAGGAACCGGTGACTGGGACGGTTCTACCTCCCCCGAGAGCCCCGTGAAAACAAGGACACCAACGGCAGCGAGGAGAAAGCAGTGATGCATTTCTTTCTAACTATAGTGCTTCGTGCATGCCAGGAATCGTAGTAATGTTTTGTGGAATCTAGATACGTTCACATAAACGTTAGGCCAAAAATGTAGGCGAAGATCGAGAAGGGACGTACGTGACAGAGTCGCCGACGTTGCCGCCGCACTGGTGGAAGGACATGACCGCCTGGACCTTGAGCCCGGTCTTCTTGGCCATCTCCATGAGCTCCATGTAGCCGTTGAAGTTGTACCGCCCTGGCCCTTCCGCCTCGACGATGCCCCACCACACGTCCACCATGATGCCCTCCACCCCGGCGCTCTTGAGCGCCGCCAGACTCGCCTCCACCGCCTTCCTCCGGTTCAGGCCGTTGCCGTCCTTGCGCACCGTGTCCAGCGGCATCATCACGAACACCGGCACCCCCGCCTTGCTCTTCAGCTCCCCGGCCACGTCCGGGTGCTCCGTCTCCGGCACGTTCTCCACCAGCGCCTGGCACGCCATGGCCAGATCCGGCTTCACGTCGGAGGACTGCGACGTCGCGGGGTCCACCGTCAGCGTCTGCATCTGCAGACCAGGCGTCGGGGCCGGGGATGCCGCCGGCGGCGCGACGGTTGACGCCGCCGCGATCACGGACGTGCGCGGCGCCGCCGGTGCGGCTGTCACGGCCGCCGCCGCGCCGGTCTGGTGGGCAAGGTTGAGCGCCATCGCAATGACTGACGACGAGCCTGGTATAGCTCTTGTTCTGAATGAAGATTAAGAATAAACTAAATCACCAAGAAAGATTGGACGAAATGAATCTTGGTTTGTGTCTGGAAATGGATTTTGGTCCGGGACCCTGTGATTCCCTCAGCTGCGACGATCTGGAATGGGATCTTTATTATTACAGGGAGGAGGAGATGGCCGGGGGTCGCCGGGTTAAATAAGGGCGGAGGCCGCGGGCGACGTGGCGCGGTGTGCGCCGGTGAGGGGAACGTGAGGCTGCGACGAGGGGAAGGCTTTGGGTGGGCGGCGGGGTTCCCGCGACGCGTGAACCGTCCTCGAAGGCTCGTGTGGGACGGCGACGTGTTTTGGCGCGGACGGCGCGCCGGGCCACGTTGCTGGCTCCGTGGAGATAGGCCCCGGTTGATGCGTGACGCGTGTTCCCGAGATAGGACATGGCTTGGATGGTTTTGGCTACACTCGTATGCCGGCGCTTGATCGGGTGCTGTAATGTAACTTCCGTGCCGGTGAAATGCCATGGAGCAGTCAGTAACTGGCTCGTAATTAACGTCGAAACTAATGTCACTGCTTGCAAGTTGCAAATCTGGTGATTTTCTAGTCCACGGCTCACCAATGGTCCATGGCCACGGCTGGTCGGCTGGCCAATTGCTTTCCGACTTCTCAGGATGTCACATGCATGCAACTTTGTACACATGCCCCCGTCCACAGGCCACCACTCCGATCCTGGCAACTGAGAACCGTGCAACATCGGTTCATGATTGCGATGAAGCCCCTTCTCGAATTAAAAGTTCAGAGTTGATTTTTCAGTAGTGGAGTACATGACAAATATGTCTGTGCGGCGCAAGGAGTATCACGTGGCGATTAACAAGTTCGTTACGTCACGTCGACTTCTAAATTGCCCCCAAACAAATAGCCATGGTCCGCGCAGCTCCAATGGGGGATCTGGAAACCTGCGTAGAATTTGGACGTTTCGCGACACGCCCCCAGTGATGGAACTACAGTGAATGTGAATGTAATGAAGCGAGGCTAACTGCGATTGAACCATCAAATTTGCTCCAAATTTGTAACGACCAAAACTGGTACACGCTAAATTTTCTCGGTCACGGGGTTTTCACGACATTGCTTTCTGAATAGTCATCGTATCACATGCCTGCTACTTTTGTACACATGGCGCATGGCCCGTGAGGTGGTCGCTCTGATCTTAACTTGAGCATGATGATGCAACTACATGATTGTTTCCTTATAAACCGTACATCGGATAACGCATTCGATGGAGACTTACGCATAAATAATAATGACTTTCATAATAATAGCTTTTGTAACTTCTCTTTAATTTATGAAACTGGCATTGTCTGTTCATTTTTTTATTTTTTATTGTTAAACTAGGACAAGGCATCGGGAAGCTCGTCCAGTCCGCTTCATCCCATCTGTAGCTTTGGCCCAGGGAGTTTAGTATAAATTCCTAGGCATTCTTACCCATCATCGTTTCCAAGCCAAAGATGAAGTACACAGTGGCGCACGTTAAAGTACGTCTCGTGAGAAGCTAAAAATTGACAAGAAAGCTTCCCGTTTCTTCTGGCTCCAGCGAGATATTCTCAGGAGTCCAGAAACGAATAATGCAAACGTGCCGTAGCCTCTCTGAAAAATATAGCAAAGCAAGCGCATAAGCCGCCAAAAACGATACGACAGAGGGGGCAAAATTTACGGACGAAAAGTTCACCACGACCACGAGTGACGAGCCTAAATTTGGCGCTCGTCTCTTGGAACGAAACGTGGGAGGGCGATTTGGACGGAAGACATCCACGCGTGCCGTCTCCATGCACACTGTCCTGGTGTGTATCTGAATCTCATCCTCATATTGGCTCAAATCCAAACTGGATAGGCTATATCTGCTTTGCGGTCGAGAGTTTCAGTGATCAGAGCATGTACTACACGTACTGAGGGAGCCAATCTTAATCAGCGCAAGCGAAAACAATCACTATTCCTGGTTTCACCGATTCATCGCTGTTTTGCAGCCGGAAGCAAGAGAACCTCACAGCTGGAAGCGACGAGTTGTCGGACACAAAATGTAACCGTGCAACGGAATGCATCTGACGCAGGAACCACAAATGGCAGAGATTTCAACAATGGATTTGGTGGTGGTGTAATCAAGAAAATAGGTAGCTTCACGCCTCAGAAAAAAGGAACACTATTTCCCAACCATTTTGCCACTGTATGCACATAAACCTGGCAGCACAAAATTTTAATACAGATACCAACTATAGGCTACGGAATTCATTACTCGAGTCAAATAACAAATTCTCGACAAACATAAACTGACAGAAGGAAATTTTGAATACTCAACATTCAACCCATTTAACTTCGGGCAAGATTTGGAGTTCACGTAAGCACAAGTACCTCGGACAAAATGCAGTCAAGATCACCAGGGCTGAAGCAGGATGACAGGATGGAATTAACAACAGCAAATCTTAATGTTAACCAGTAGCCACACAGGTTCCATGTTCAAGACATCAAAAAGAACCAGTACCAAAATATTCAGATAAGCAGATTCTAATAGGCTTAAGCTTTGCTCAACAACAAGCACTCTAGTAACCACCCTTGAGATCATTGACCACATCATAGGGAATAGGTGTGACTGTCTCTAGTGTAGCACCCTCAACCATGAAGCCAGGCTTAGGTCCCTCCGGCTGCCTCTTAGTGCTGATCACCTCACCACGTGCCTTGGCATCTGCCTTCAGCTGGTCGTTCTTGGCTTTCCGCAGGCGGAACTCCTCCGTGCACCTGGATGGCTGCACATGCTCCACACGGACATGGATCCTCTTCCGGATGATGCGGCCATTAACCTAGATGGTAAAAGAATATACATGGTCAGATGAGACAACTAAGCCCATTAACATGCACTGGACCATTGTCACAAGTACTATCAGATGCAAAGTTACCGTGATATGTATTGACATATTCGGCCGCAAGTTACATATACATGTGAACAAGAAGGTAAATAATTGAGCAAGAAAGAAATCGCAACAATGACCAACTAGAGGTGATATTTCAATTGAGTAAATGGCCTGTGAAGTCCAATTTAGTTTAGCAAAAAAGCAATAAATGCTTACAAAATACAACACAAAGACAATCCTAGATATCAATTTATAGAGAGCAATGTTTACTTTGTGACACACGCTCTAAGACCATGACCAAAGAAAATACCTGTAATATGAATCCACATTAGTTATTTTCATTGAAACAAGACTTGTAACAAGCAGACTGACTTTACAGATGTACTCGACACATCTAAACTAATAAAGCACGAGTTCCTGCGAACCATCTATCCACCCACAACCAATCTACCCACCTCTCTAATCCACCCTTGATTGCACCTTGATCAACCTCCTCCACCCTCGGATTTTAAGCAATGTGGGGTCGTTACATAAGTGTAACACCTCTTGTTACACTTTTACACTGTGATGGGTTACGTTTGAGGGTCCAAATAATTGTTTTTCGCACCAGGCTAATATCCTACCCGCCCGCAACACCCATCGCGCGATTACCGCTAGCCTGACTCCATTCCATCGTATTGTTTCCAAAATCCTTCGCGCTTTCCTTTCCTTCCAGTCTCCAGTCTCCACTCGCCATCGCCGCCGCACGCCGCACTTCCTTCCCCAGTTCGATCTAGAAGACAGAGGACCGCGATAAGTGCGACGCCTGTAGGGGCGAGGACCTCAAATCCTTCGTCTCCGACGGCGTCGCCTGCACCACGCCGTCCTCCACCGCATCACCTCCTCCCCGTCCACTCTCTCCATCGCCATCTCCTACAGTATCACCACATCGCTTTGTGTCCTCGCCGCCGCTCCTCCACGTCGGGGATCCGTCGTCGATGCGCCACTTCGCGGTTAGCCCCACCGGGCCAGGAGGAGGTGTCGGCGGCGCTCGGCCTGAAGCGGACAGGGACGGAGTTCTACTCCACGGGGGACGACGACGGAAACGGCGGGTCGGCAGCGGACGCCATGCCGCCGAGGAACGCTGCCATGCGCAAAGGTGTCGAAGTCACGAGAGAGAGGTAACATCCAGTTCATCATCTGCATTCTTTCGTTTCTAATCCACCTGTCCCGCAGTTTTTCCCCTCCCCATTCCCACAATCCCATCCCAGAATTCCCCCACCAGTCTATTCTCTTTCGCAAATCCCCATCTCCATGTCTGTTCCTCTCCGGCTCTCCGTTTGCTCTCAGTCATCACTGGAGTCCATCTCCAAATTGGATCAAACTGTGACCTGTCGTCCCCCGGTTCTTCAGCCGACGCCATTGTCGTCCCTCGTGTTGAACACAAAAAAGGAGGTAGATCATATTCCCAATCCTTGTGCCGTTGGACATATTCTTCTCTATTCACGTCTAAATTTTGCAGATGAATCGCCACAGGGAAGAAAGAACGGCATCCTATGGAATCCTGTCATTTTCAGGTAATCAAGTTGCTCTGTTCTGTGATTTTAAGTTGATAGCTAGGGATCTTGTAAAGGTGTAGGTGTTGGAGAAGTCGACGTCTGATTTACTAGCATGTAAAAGGACATGGCATTGTATGCAAAAGGACCTGCTATCTGTTACGACGGGCTTTCTATTTCTTCGTGCAACATAATGCAAAATTACTTGATATTGATGTTTTCTTTACCTATTAATGATTATAGGCTTTGCGAAGCTGGGGAGTTATTACTGATGGTATGCACATACTATACCTCTTCGGTATGTTTTATCTTAATGCTGTAGGAGGCAATATATGATATTTCCTAATTGTCACCCAGAATCCTTTTTCGGTGCTTTGCATGTTATCTTCTGGTGTTATATTTCTTGATTTATTGTTGACAATTTAAGGACTATAAAAAACTAACATAGATGATCTATTACATATCTATGATCTGCACTCAATACCAGTCCGCGTTGCTCCTTGCCGACGACCTCTCTCCGCGCGGGCGCCGCCACGCCACCACTTTCTTGAACGTCGTCGCCCTCGGCAATGTCGTAAGTCTCTGGCGCTGCCCTCGCCCCCTCGCGATTGCTACTCCTCCTCCCTCGCGTGTACTCAAGTCTGATCTGTTCCGATGTAGTTTCTTTGGGCAGGGGGCTGGCAAGTCGGTCGAGAATTCTCATCATTGTTGCCCTGATCCTTCAATTGTGGATTTGATTAATTAAAAATAGCGAGTTTACCCATCGGCTCCCTAATGATAGTAATGAAGCATGAGTAGAGGCATTGTTTGTGCTTGCAGTGGCTCTGTAGATTTTTTTTCCTGATGAGTCTGCGGGTAAGATCACTGCAAGCCTGACTAACCCTATGCAGTCTGCAGAACCGGTGGTGATGAAGAGAAAAGGAAAGCCAAGAAACAACTGATGCCTGTGAACAGGAAGAAACATATATTGTCCTCATGGCCTTGCAGAAGGCAAGCCGGTGAGTCCTATATATGTTTACAATATCTCATGTTATATATTTTTTTTTCCATAAGCTCTGCTCCTTTGACTCAGTTCTACTCTTTTTCTGCATCTTGGTCTAGGAATTGAAAAGGCAATAAGAGGCAGCATCCCAAGGTAAAGTTAATAATGATTCATTTTTTCAAATAGCTTTATGCTCTACACATTTGTTCCATGATGAATCGAGTTTGTGGATGACTCATGGCAGATTGTCCATATGACTTTCCTCTGTTTTTTCCTTTTCGCTACTACCGTACTGCCAATAGTCTCTTTTATGTCAAGTGTAGTTATCAAACCACCAATATTAAAGTATGTAATTTTTCAGTTATTAATACAATGCATACTTAATTTTGATCTTGAACCAGTGCTATTTCTTGAATGCTGTTTAACAACAAGCATTCTAATCTCAGGGTCACATACTACACTTGTTTTTTTTTTTTTTGGAGCTAATTATTGCATCTTCAAGTTATTGGGTATGTTTATGACTGCTTTCCCCCCAAATTCTGACCAGAGGACTTGAGTTGAGATAGCACTGATTGATTCATGATTTGGCACAACTGGAAATAGTTCCTTCGGATAATTTAGTATTGTCACTGGCTTTATATTTCATTCTCAATTTTCTGGTTCCCCCTTTGATGAAGCACTGCTACATATATGATATATGATGATTTACAATTGCTGCTCCAATACTCAACGTACGAAACATTATGCTTGATTTGTTCAGTAGAGTGGTATCAAAACAACTTGTTTCCAGAACGATAATTTTATTTGGTTCTTTAGTGCACCTTACTTTCTGTCTTGATGCATCTGATTGCATGTGTAGATTGTAATCGTTTATAGGTAGGATTTGATCTAATTAATTTACAGGTTGTAATTGTTTGCTACCTTTCCATTTTTGTTTCAGGCAAAAAGTTATAAAACTTTGGTGGAAGTGACCGCAGATGAAGTCAGGTTGTAATTAGAAATATCTCGTTGCAACCTATTTCTGCATACTTAATTTCAATGTGGTTTCTAATGGACAATTGGGTCTAATGAACTATTAATTTTGCAGAGCGTGTTATAAGCCCATACATCATCTGCCATATAAATTATTTCTGTGGTGTCTTTGACATCTATGATGGACCTGAGGTAAGATTTAAACTATCATTGTGGAAGGTCTCAGGTATGCTCAGCCATAATAGATTTACATCAGTTAACTAGATGATGATATTTCTAATTGGTGGTACTATATAAAATCAGCATGAACTCCGTAGGTACCGATGCCACTTCTTTATCCTTGTTTGTTTGAGAGTAAATACTAGATTCTTGTGCTCAGTATTCATATTCAGTTGCTGATAAAAAACATAGATCTTTAGTGTAGTTGCCTCTACATATGTGTTTTAACATCTCAATAGATTAAGATATGTTATTGGAGTGGTATACTTGAAAGATTGTACTCACAATATTATGCTTTCTTTTTTCTTTGTAAGATGATCAAATCTTTGGGAAATCATATGTAGTGGATGCACTTGGGAGCAAATTTAGGATTTTTATCATAGTGCTTCTACATGGCTTCCTTCCCTCGCTGATTGAAAATAAATTGTTCAGTGAAAATTCTCAGGATCATATGTGTCTATTTTCTTGTGTGTCTTACTGGACCCTGCAACAAATTATAATATGCAGTTCTGAAATCCTCTCGAACCATTATATCCTGAGAAAATTGTCTGGTCTTGCCGACCAAGTAAGCGGGTGTCATTAGAACACTTTTTACATATACTTGCAGGATAGGTGCCCAGGCTGTTAAAAATTAAGGAACACATCTTTGCTGCTTGAGAAATTTTTCTTGATGGAATGCCATTCCATAGAATCTTATCCTAGAATGCTTGAATTAGTAGCCAAATTTGTTTTCCACCTGCAGCAAAAGCTTGGTTTGAATACAACTATAGCACTTTTATGCTTTACATTACCAAGTTTTTGGGATCCTCTTGCACATTATCTTTTTGTATTATTTGCGTATCATAATTTTCTTGATTAATTCTGGTACATTTATGCACCAATCTGTTGTTGCTACACTTGTGTACAGAATCAAGCGGCACCTGCATGGTTTGCCGGTCGCGCTACAGGCGCATCCTGTGTGCCATACTTTCTACAAATCCCTATGTATAGATTGAGTAATTAATTTAGATGGTAAGGAGACTGCCTGGTTGTAAATCAATGGAGAATTAACAAGTTCAACGATTTTGTAATTGCTAAGAGCAGCTGGCGCATTCCATATTTGCAACCCGTGGTCATATTTCCTTTGTTTCCATATTGATTGGGGTCAATAATTCTGTTTCCATTTTGGGCAAAACATTTCCTTCTAATCAATACCCATGATATTTCCTTTGTTTTCATATTGCTTGACGTCAATAATTCTATTTCCGTACGCGCGTGCGTGTCGCACGTGCATTTGTACTAGTCAGAGAAATGGCAGAAAGAGTTTTGATTTGTATCATCCAAATAGGATCCCCTATCTGTAACTAGTACAGAAGAGAAGCCAGAATGACAATTTTTATGTATGCCCATCACACGTATAACGTGCGCCACAAAACCTCTCCCGTGGAATACCACGCCACCCCATGGCTTAAGGGGTAAGCGCTCGGCCTAGGGCAAACAGAATAATGGCATGCCAATGATTTCAGTGTTAATATCAATTTTCAAGGCAAGCACACATGCACATTAACAGGAAACACTCAAATCAAGTATAGATTTTCCGAACGGTACTCAATAGCTCTAGAGCAAGATGGCAAATGAGAGGCTAATGATTGCAGCAGATGATTTGCTCAGAACTATTCACAGGTAGTGATCTCAAAAAAAAAAAAAAAAACTATTCACAGGTAGTTATCATGGCTCAAGCTGGGTAGCAAAAGCAACATAACAATGTATATACTGGCGCTACTTCACAGGGGAAGAATGTACAGAACACTACTGAACACGTGATTCTATCCAGCGGTGTCAACCCATCAACAATTAGCACGAGTACGAGATAATCACGACAGTTATAACATCATAGAACCATAATTTCACAGATAAGACATTCCTTTCTCAAACGGATCAAAATGGTATCAGCAGCACTACCACCACGAGAGATACACTACATCTCACAAACAGATCTAGCAACCAGGCCGCCGTAGTGAGAATAAACAGACGAGGAATGGCTTCGGCGGGTTATACCTGCTTGTTGATCTCGACGCCGATGGCGCGCTTGGTGACGTTCCAGACTTGTCCGGTGCGGCCGTGGTAGAACTTGTGCGGCATGCCCTTGTGCACGGCGCCGTTCACCTTGACGTCGACGTAGTCGCCGATCTTGTAGGTGCGCAGGTACGTCGTGAGCGGGATGTACCCCTTCTTGCGGAACCCCCGCGCGAAGAGGTCGCGCGTCCGCGACCGCAGCCCGTGCCCCGCCGGCATCTTCTTCCTCCTGCTACTCCTTCCTGCGGCTGAGCGACGGCGGCGGCGGGAGAGTGTGCGGCGCTAGGGTTGGCGAGGGCGGGGAGGTGACTATCACTTATAGGTAGACTTTGGGCCTTGGAATGTTGGGAAAATGGGCGATATTGACATGGACTTTTTTTTTGATCGAATATTGACATGGACTTTTACAAGGACATGACGCTCGTTTCTATTTTGGGCCGTACTGGACTTAACGGTTCTGTTATTGGGCTGGTCTTTAAAGCGGTTCAGTCCAGGCACACTGCAATTCCGAGTCGACGCGGCAGAGACTCGATTCGGAGTCATCTGCTCGTCCTCCTCGGACTGAAAGTTCGCGGGCAGATAGGAGTTCGGGGAAAATAAAAGGGCGGAGCCCCCGTTCTTTCTCTCCATCGAAACACAAGCTGCTTTCCTGTAGTCGCTTTCCTGTAGTCGCTGAAGAGCAGTACTCGCAGCGAGAGCCAAAGGAGAAAACACCTGTTTTGGGAATTGAGAACAGAGAGCCGGACACGATGATGGCCACCGACGGAGCCGCGTCCCCTGCTCCGGCCGCCAAGAAGGTCGCGAACCGTCTGGTGGTGGAGGAGGCGACCATCGACGACAACTCAATCTGCAATCTTCACCCGGCCACCCTGGACAAGCTCTCCCTGTTCAGCGGCGACATCATCCTGCTCAAGGGCAAGCGCCGCCGCGACACGCTCTGCACCGTCCTGTCGGACGAGCAGTGCGCGGAGCACGCGCTCAAGATCAACAAGGCCGTTCGCTCGAACCTCCGGGTGCGCCTCGCCGACGTGGTGTCCGTGCACCAGTGCTACAATGTCGGGTACGGGAAGCGCGTCCACATCCTCCCCGTCGACGACACCGTCGAGGGCCTCGCCGGCGACCTCTTCGAGGCGTACCTCAAGCCCTACTTCGTCGACGCGTACCGCCCGGTCCGCAAGGGCGACCTCTTCCTCGTGCGCGGCGGCATGCGCAGCGTCGAGTTCAAGGTTATGGACATCGATCCTGTGGCTGAGTACTGCATCGTAGCGCCGGACACCGAGATCTTCTGCGACGGCGAGCCGGTGAAGCGCGAGGACGAGGAGAAGCTCGACGAGGTCGGCTACGACGACGTCGGCGGCATGGGTAAGCAGCTTGGGCAGATCAGGGAGCTGGTCGAGCTGCCGCTCAGGCACCCAAAGCTGTTCAAGTCCATCGGCGTGAAGCCGCCCAAAGGTATTCTCCTGTACGGACCTCCCGGCTCCGGCAAGACTTTGATAGCTCGTGCGGTGGCGAACGAGACCGGCGCCTTCTTCTTCCTCATCAACGGCCCCGAGTGTCGGCCCAGCTCTCTCTCTCTCACTGATCTCTCTCGGTGGAAGACACACGCAAGCACAAGGCACTCTCAAAGGCAAGAACACGAGGAAGAAGAACACAGGTTGTTTTCTGCGCTGCACACCAGCGCACACAACACACAAGCACTTCACTGTATTTTTTTCACCACTCCAACGCAAACTGAATACACAGGTTTAATAGCCACGCACTGCCGTAGCCGGCACTCACCTGCTCCAATTTGCTCGGCCGCACGACTCGGCCAAACTGACCACGCATTCAGCTCCACTATCACGCGTGCATGCAGGATCACCATCACTAATCCCTGCATGCACGCACACACTAATCTGCCGCCTCCGCTGATCACGCACGCACTCCGTGCCGCGATACAACAAATCGATACTAGGCCATGCACCCACACGCTAACTGATTCTGCACTCTGTCTAAACACGTCTAAACAATTCTCACACACGCACACTTAAAAAACATATAACCAACAAGATTTGGTCTAACACCGAGATCATGTCAAAGATGGCCGGCGAGAGCGAGAGTAACTTGAGGAAGGCGTTCCAAGAGGCCGAGAAGAACGCGCCCTCCATCATCTTCATCGACGAGATCGACTCGATCGCCCCGAAGAGGGACAAGACCAACGGCGAAGTCGAGAAGCGCATCGTCTCCCAGCTTCTCACGCTTATGGACGGGCTCAAGGCTCGTGCGCACGTCATCGTCATGGGTGCCACGAACCGCCCAAACAGCATCGACCCAGCTCTGCGACGGTTCGGTAGATTCGATCGCGAGATTGACATTGGCGTGCCCGACGAGGTCGGCCGCCTTGAAGTGCTTCGCATCCACACGAAGAACATGAAGCTTGGCGAGGATGTCAACCTGGAGGTTGTGGCCAGGGACACGCACGGGTATGTTGGCGCCGACTTGGCTGCTCTTTGCACCGAGGCGGCACTGCAGTGCATCAGAGAGAAGATGGACGTGATCGACCTGGAGGACGAGACCATCGATGCTGAAATTCTCAATTCCATGGCCATCAGAAATGACCATCTCAAGACTGCTCTTGCTGGCACTAATCCGTCTGCACTTCGTGAGACGGTGGTCGAGGTGCCTAACGTCAGCTGGAACGATATTGGTGGCCTCGATGGCGTCAAGCGGGAGCTCCAGGAAACCGTGCAGTACCCGGTCGAGCACCGGATATGTTCGAGAAGCTCGGCATGTCTCCTTCCAAGGGCGTGCTCTTCTACGGGCCACCGGGCTGCGGCAAGACCCTGCTTGCAAAGGCAATCGCGAACGAATGCCAAGCCAATTTCATCAGCGTGAAGGGTCCAGAGCTGCTCACCATGTGGTTCGGCGAGAGCGAGGCCAACGTTCGTGAGATCTTCGACAAGGCGCGGCAGTCGGCGCCGTGCGTCCTGTTCTTCGACGAGCTCGACTCCATCGCCACGCAAAGGGGCAGCAGCGTGGGAGACGCCGGAGGCGCGGCGGACAGGGTGCTCAACCAGATGCTTACCGAGATGGACGGCATGAACGCCAAGAAGACCGTGTTCATCATCGGCCACCAACCGGCCGGACATCATCGACTCCGCCCTACTGTTGGAAACCGAGGAGCGCACGGACGCTCTCGCACTCTCGCACGAACGGAGGTGGAAGAAGAACAATACACAACAATGGCGACGAACGCCCCGGCCGCCGCACGGCCTGTATGTTGGCTATTCTATTGCTCAAATAAAAGACTCGGAACAACTGATACACAAGGATTACATGGCCTCTTATAGCCTCTCGGCGACGCAGCGCCCACGCAACGCACACCGTCGAGCTTCACGCGCACGTACGCACTCTCCTGGCGACCCGGCCGTCTCCACGCTCCTGAGCCACGAACTCCTCCGTGAGACTCGGCCTCCAGAATTGGTCTCGATCCACATCGCGCTCCTCCGCTTCCGTCGCCAACGGCCTCCGACCCAGCCACCCTTGCAGCTCCCTAACAAACTTGATCCAACACGCGACGCACACAAGCTGGACTCTACCTAAACCATGGATGCGACCATACTGCACCCTGACTCAACCTGAACCTAAACGGTGGACTTCCTACGCGAGCACGCACACGCGCACCACCACGACTTGACTCCAGATACAACACGCGAGCACGAACTCGTGCGTTACAAACTCTGCGCGCGCCACACACGCGACACGAACACACACGCACGCCATGGCCTAAACACGGCGTGGTTTATTTCTAACAATCTCCCCCTAAACCACGACGTCGCTGCCGCACGCCCTGCCCTACAGGAGCGTCGGCTCGTCATCGGCGTCGGCGTCGGCAAGCAGCGCCTCCTCCTTCCTTGGCTTGGGGCACTCCCTGGAGAAGTGGCCGCGAACGCCACAGTTGAAGCACCGCCCCTTGCCAGAGCTGCGACGGCGCCCGCTTGCGCCGGAACGGACGCTGCTCGACCCGTCGTCGTCGTCGCTGCTGACATCTTCACGGCCGCTGCTACGGCCTCCCTTCCTGTCACGCCCGCCACCGCCGCGTGCACGCTCCTTCTCGCGGCGTTCCCGCGGCGCGCGTCCCACTGCTCCATGGTGAGGTAGAGCTTGCCGTCAGCACCCGGAGGCGGCGAACCGTCGTCCTCGGCCTCAGCTTCCTGCGCCGCACGCAGCCGCCCACTGGCGTCCTCTAGCGATAGCGTGGCGAGGTCCGCCGTCACTTGGATCGCCACGGCCACCTGCCGGAGTGACTTAGGGACAACGCGCAGAAGCTTCTCCACCACCCTCCGCGGCGGGATCGTCTCCCCCACCGTCTCCAACGCGGCAACGATGTTCTGTAGCCGGAGCGTGAAGTCGTCACGCCCTCGCCGTCGTTGAAGCGGATGTTCTCGAATTGCCGGAGAAGACGCTGCGCCTCCGTCTTCTGCACCTGCTCGCTGCCGACGCGCCGCTCCTTCACCGCGTTCCACGCCTCCAACGCGGAATCCTTCGCCGCCAGCGACGCCACCATCTCCGTCGGCACGGCGCTCGTGATGGCGTCGAGCGCCATGCGATCCTCCTGCACCGACACGCCGCCGGGCTCGATCGCGCTCCACAGGTTGCGAGCTTGCATCTTCACCTTCATGACCAACGACCACTGCGTGTAGTTGGTCTTGGTCAGCATGGGCCAGCTCGTCGTCCCGCCGAACTCCCGGATGACGTGCACCATCTCCCCCTTGCCGCTGCTCTCGGCATCAACGCCGCCCTTGCCGCCGGACGGCTTCTTCGGGGAGGCCGGAGGAGTCTTCACGTCGTCGTCGCCCGCCATGAACACAAAGCTCTGATGCCAATTGTTGGAAACCGAGGAGCGCACGGACGCTCTCGCACTCTCGCACGAACGGAGGTGGAAGAAGAACAATACACAACAATGGCGACGAACGCCCCGGCCGCCGCACGGCCTGTATGTTGGCTATTCTATTGCTCAAACAAAAGACTCGGAACAACATTACACAAGGATTACTCGGCCTTTTATAGCCTCACGGCGACGCAGCGCCCACGCAACACACTCCACGATCTTCATGCGCACGTACGCACTCTCCTGGCGACCCGGCCGTCTCCACGCTCCTGAGCCACGAACTCCTCCGTGAGACTCGGCCTCCAGAATCGATCCACATCGCGCTCCTCCGCTTCCGTCGCCAACGGCCTCCGACCCAGCCACCCTTGCAGCTCCCTAACAAACTTGATCCAACACGCGACGCACACAAGCTGGACTCTACCTAAACCATGGATGCGACCATACTGCACCCTGACTCAACCTGAACCTAAACGGTGGACTTCCTACGCGAGCACGCACACGCGCACCACCACGACTTGACTCCAGATACAACACGCGAGCACGAACTCGTGCGTTACAAACTCTGCGCGCGCCACACACGCGACACGAACACACACGCACGCCATGGCCTAAACACGGCGTGGTTTATTTCTAACACCTACTTCGTCCCGGCCGCCTCGACCAGCTGATCTACATCCCCTTGCCGGACGAAGCTTCGCGGCTGCAGATCTTCAAGGCGTGCCTGAGGAAGTCTCCTGTCGCCGCGAACGTCGATCTCAGCGCGCTCGCCAGGTTCACGGCGGGCTTCAGTGGCGCGGACATCACTGAGATTTGCCAGAGGGCGTGCAAGTACGCCATCCGTGAGGATATTGAGAAGGACATTGAGCGACAGAGGATGGCCAAGGAGAGCTCAGAAGAAATGGAGGTGGACAGCGCCGCGGAACCGGCAGAAATCAAGGCGGCTCATTTCGAGGAGTCCATGAAGTTTGCCCGGAGGAGTGTCAGCGACGTGGACGTCAGGAAGTACCAGACGTTCGCGCAAACGTTGCAGCAGTCGAGAGGGTTCGGCAGCGAGTTCCACTTCCCGGCCAAGTCCCAAGCGGCCGAACCTGCTGCGACCGTTGCTGATGACGACGATCTTTACGGCTGACCTACTCGTGGCTAGCAACTTGTATATACTGTGCATATTTTTTTTACCCTTTGTAGATTATAGGATATTGATGTTTTTTTATATCTCTTGTTAATTGTTACCGTGTATTGACTTTCATGCTAAGAAGCTTTCCATTTCATTTACATAATCTTATTGAAAACCTGAATGCCCAAGTTTCTCTCGTCTGATTTCACGGCAGTGGTACGTGAATAGCTCCATGAAATCTATATCAACCAAGATACTGAAGCAGAAAAAGTAGATACAGGAATCACAATCACTTTAGTGCATGCTCCAAGTTTCTTTCCTTGTTCCTTAGTACAGTTGGTACAAAAATCTTCAGGTTATATAGTACATCAATTTCTCACACTTCAAAATACAATATCGAAAGTGTTGTACTACGGAAAGCACTGCAAACATCATTACCATAGAACCAAGAACTAATGATACCATTGCTCTCATGAACTCCATTTATCCATTTGTCAACGAGCTTAAAACCATGAGCCATTGCATTAGAAAGTATAGAGTCCTCATCAACCCGGCGCTGAATGTAGCAAAGAATAAGAGCTGCCTCAGAATCCTCATTAGCTTTGTCAGAAATCAGTTCCCTGGCAGTCTTGAAAAGAGGAAGTATAGCATCAGGGTTGTAGGTAACATCGGTGCCTATTATGCAATTAAAACCTGCATCATTGCCAGAAAGGTCTCTGACTGCCACCACATCATCTTTATTGCCCCAAAACAACTTCCTAACCGTAATCTTGTTAAGCAAATCAGGTTCCAAATTACAGGAAAGATTCTGCCGAAGGAGGTCCAGTGATTCTACATCTCCATCAGTAGATACAACAAACTGGGCGAAACTTGCCGCAACCATTGAACAGATGCCAGACGAGCCACAGCCCAGCTCAAGCACCCTTTTGCCCGCAACAATGGACGGATTCTCTGCTAAAAGACTGCACATGAATTGAGCTGATTCCCAGAGCATTAGCCCAGTTAATTTGCAAGTGTGCTGGTGTTCTTTTGTGAGCACTTTTATTTTGAAATCATGACCTTTTGCTTTGATCTCTAGGGTTTGTGCCTGCAAACCAAAACATTAAGTGAATTACTCCGCAAGAAAATAACAGTGTTGAAAGGTCCTTGGAATGGCAAAGAGAGAAAATTAGCTGTGTTATGTGGTCACAACTGGGAACAACCTAGAATGCTTACAAACCAAAACATTAAGTGAAATTACTTCACAAAGGGAGAAAATAGGCCATATTTCTTGTTTGCAAAGGGGCAACTGAAGATGACTGAAGATGAACAAAGGATGTAGATACCCTGCAAACCTGCAGTTGCAGTTAAAACTGCAGCTGACTCCATGCCTTCCTAGCAACAGGAATGCAGATAAATGCCACAGATTAACAAGGATAGGGGGTTTTGCCTTTTGCAAACAGCAAATAAACGGTAAATCTATGGTTCATAGCCTTGCTCCATATGAACAGGTAAGAAAGTAAGAATGTATCTTTTCAATTTCTTGTGCTACTTCTTTAGACCTAACTACCAGACCTACTAAACAACCAGCCTTTTTGGGACAAAATTCATAGTTACCTCATCAAGGTTGTGTGATGTCACAAACATATTGCAAAGATCCTCAGAGAGATCAATTTCTTCACTACTGCTTTTCTTCTTACATGGGTCAGCAGCTAGCTTATCCTCTTTTCCTTCACAAGCACGGAGATCATGTTGAACATTTGGAACTTGAAGACCAACTGTGCTGAAGGTAGCTTGGATCCAATTCCTAAGTAAGATAAACAAATACTTAAAACTTCAGGCACTTCATAAATTTAAAACAATCACTTGTGAGAAGAGTGATTAATGAATCACCTTGAAACATGAACACAGCAAAATACAGCGCTTCAGGAAAAAGGCAAGCAAAAAAGAGGACAGCAAAACAGAAGAACCAGTGTACCACATGCATGCTATTCAAAGGGCACTTGGTGAATATAGTGCAAGCAAGCTAGAGCTGACCTGAATATAAATGCAAACAATACATTATACAATATATTTGATATCCTTAAACTCTTAAGCCATGGACAACTTAATATAACATGAATGTGATAATAGAGGAAGCAAAGAGCTAAACAAATGGAATGATAGAATGAAATAATCATTTTAGAAAGGTACATAGTGATAAACAAATTCAAACTTATAATACTGAAATGGAAACAATGATTAAGAGCATTAGGTTTCTGTTGAACTTCTGTTCTAAACTGCTAGAGAGAATATCAATGTTTGGAGTTAAAAACACAACTGGTCAATTCACATATATGTTTAGCAAGAGATGATGTATTCTAAACAATCAAAAGCAATACTTAGCCAAAAATCATCACCTATTCATGACCAAGTCTAGCGAACGATTTTCAACTTGTTTGTTGTGCACACAAATCTCCTCAAGGGTGAATCCACATTTTGAGAACAAATCCACCAGATATACATTAGAAAAGTAATATGCACGCTGCAGGAAACACATTAAGATTCAGGTACTCATTTGAAAAGTACCAAAATTACTGGATGCAATATGGAAATGTGACTGAAAGTAGCTGACAAATTATGCTTATATATGCAATCCACTCACCGTACCATCACCTCTGACATAAAAGTTCTCACTTATTTGCTGTCCTTTAGACATAAGTCTTTCCTACAAAATATTTACAAGAAAATAAGATGTCTGCAAGATAACCTATGGGAAGATGTGATCAAAGGAAAAGGAGGCAATTGCATTTTTTGACACCTCGGTGGTAAATGAAAAGATCGATTGGAATTCAAACCTGAGCTACATAGTTGCAGGGTATTAAATAAAACATAAAGATAGCTTATGTGTATGAACCATGATGCTAATAAAACCCTTGCCGTAGTGACAAGAAGGAGTTTCTAATATTTCAAAGCATTCTTCTTTGATGCATGGTTCCACATGCTAAAACCAGACTTACATAAGGAGATGAAAATGATTTTAAGAAGGCATAAATACCAACAACCCTGATATCAGAATCAAACGTTTAAAAAATATGAGAAGTCAAACCTGTGCAAGGTCACCAAAGGCATAGTCCCGAAAGAGAACACGGCCACCATCCTGATACAGAAGACAAGATTTCAGTTTAGGGTAACTTTTGAGAATTGAAAGGTCAAAACGTTCTGATACAGTAAAAGGCTTACTTTTAGGATCTTTCTAATGTTCTGTAGAACCGAGGGCATTTTTTCCGGTGCAACTGCAGAGAGCATGAAGATCTACTTAATATGTTAGATGTTCGTACGTTGTACAGTCACAATCTAGAAGCAAATGCGAACAAGAAGTCAAATATGCCGAAAAATTTATTCCAAATATACACATAATGGCGTAAAACTAAAATATGTTACCATTGTTACAATGTCAACAGAAGAAGGTTCCACACTCTCAGTTAATTGCTCTGATGTAATATCACAAACAAATGCATTTATCCGGTCAGGTATGAAATCCTTGTGTTTCTGCGTGCACAATTCAAACAACGGTGAGATGTCATCAAAGGGAAAAACACTGTGCACATGAACCAATCATTCAACTACCTTGACCAAGTCCACAGCTCTTGGAGAAAAATCACAAGCATGAACAAATATATCTGGATATGTCGAAAGCAATGGAAAGATTGTATTTCCAACTCCACAACCAACCTGCAATGAACTTTACATCGTTATACAAATATCTATTATCTAATGCAATTGAGAAATAGCAAAAAAATGATGAAGGTATGGAATAGACCAATATAGTTTAAAACCGCTTGAAACAAGTGTATGGTGTAACTTATATGCATAGTTTAGTGCGGATTGCCCCAAACTTCATACCAAAGGGTGTTGCATTCAAATTTATTTTAATCCTCATTTAAAATTGTACTCAATTTCTATCGAGTTTGATTAGCGAATGCTCATAGAGTTTGATTACCAGATACAATCAAACAATGGCAACTATACCTCTAGGACCACCATCTTTTCTCCATCTTGGCCCTACGTTCATCAAAGCTGTATCAGCATCATGAATGTTAAGACAAAGTAGAGGGGAAATCTGATGCTTCTCATGTTTACCTCAAAGTATTTTCCCCATTCTTTATCCAAGTAGTGTCGATCCTTGAAGAACTACGCAAATTGAATGACACAAATCAATGCACAAAAAATAAATCTAAACAAGGCCATAGTAATGGCATGAAAGTACATCGAATGAAGTAGGGAAAAGACTATATGGCTGCACGTATTAGACTCAGAGGTTCACAAATATTCTCATAATTGTTCCATATATCATTCCAACAGTAGGTAAAGGTATTTTGAAGTCTGTTATTAGAGTCATAAAACTAGGCCATCGCCGTTGCTTCAAACTGCTGCTCAGACAATTGCTATGCCCATGCTAGCACATACCATTGCTCATGCGATGATTTTCCTCACACAAAACCTTCCTAAACCTATGGGTCATGGTCATCCTAGCTATATATGATACATCCAACTACTCTCCTCCACAAAAAATAAAAGCTCATGCTACTACAAGGAAGTGAGAAACATGGTCAAGAGAAATATCTCGTCCTCATTACACTTGCAACGCATAGTTATGGCATGAAAAGTATTTTGAATCGAGTAGGAATAACACGATCACTGCCGCATATTTGACTCAGATGTTAAAAAGGAACTCACAGAATTGTTCCATATAGCATTTCTACAGCAGGTCAAGGTATTTCGAGGTTCAATATTAGAGTGGTAAAAAGGAAGTCACGTCCTTGCTTCACACTCTGCTACCCAGACGCTCACTTGAGCATCATCTAGCTATGCTAGCACGTACCATTGCTGATAAATAAGAAAAAAATGATTTCCTTCACGTACATCCTTGTCTCATCCTAATTTATGACATTATATACAATCCATCCAACTATTGCCCCCCGCAAGCTAAAAGCTCTAGCTACTACAAGGAAATGAGAAACATGGTCAAGAACAATACCTTGTCCTCGTGACGCTTGTAAAATATGTCCCAGTACCTCCTCGCATCCCTCTCATACTTCTCTGCATAGAAAAACAATCGTCACTACGGCGAAAGGTCGGGAGAGAAGGGAAAAGTGCGTTTTGAGCTCCAGGTGAACCTTTCCAGAAGGGCGTGACGAGCCTCCCAGAGCCAGAGGATGACGAGGAGAAGCCGCGTCGCTGCTGCTCGCCCGCGGCCATGGTCTCGGCTTCGAATCGAGCGGCGGCTCCAGCGGGAGGGCGTGGCGGCGGTCTGCCGGATCGGGGCGAAACCTTTGCGACGAGTTTCCTGCCGCTGGACTGGAAATCAATCTTAGCAGGAAGACTGAAACTCAAGTGGGTAGTGACTCTTGACGGCCCATAGGCCCATTGCTCAGCGAGTAAGTTTTGGCCGTCATGCACGGTTTACACTTGAGTTTCAGTCTTCCTATAGGTTTACTCTTGACGGCCCATAGGCCCATTGCACACTTGAGTTTACACTTGAGTTTCAGTCTTCCCATAGGCCCATTTTTAACACTTATAGATAGACCATTCATTGTCAAACGATGTTGAAGGGCTAAATGCAAGCGGGCACAGGTCAGGAGGAGAAGATTCATTGTCAAAACATCGAAGACAAACTTTTTCTCTTATGGGGGAGAGGGGAGGGAGGTGTGGCATTTTTTTTTTTTTTTGCGAGGGAGGTGTGGCAGTTTAGAGGGCAACAATTTGACATCTTGATCTCAAAAAAAAAAAAAAAAAAAACATCTCAGTGCACATGACGTAAGTAAGAAGCCATGTCAATAATAATATATTATCATCTTTCAACAAAAGTAATGTTTGCGCCGGGTTGGCATCTCTAGACTTTGAATGAAAGCAACATCCACAACATATTGACATCTCTAGACTAATAGGAATTCAGGGCGTTCCCTCTAATGGGAAGGGGACACATGCCCTTATGTTTACGGCGTTCTAGACAACGTCGACTAACACACGCATCGAGATGTCACAAAATAAAGGTGTGTTTGACTGGATGTATGACGAGAGGCGGGATGGGGTCATCTCTCTTTGCAGATGTTTAGTTCTGTGTCAAGGTCGGCAGAGTCATCTCTCATAGGAATACTCCATCCAATCCAACAACATAAATGTTGTACCGGAAACGGCTCCCCTAGCGCGAGCCACGTCATCGCTCGTTCTGCGCCGTTCGTTACGCTGCATCCGGTGGTTCTGGTCTTGACGCGTGAAGTTTTTTTTTCGCAGTCAAACCCTCAAAATCTTATTGGATTCAGTTGTGTAACGAAAAACTTCCATTGTACAGTAATTGCATTCAAATTTTATGCGATTGGGTCCTTTCGTTTGTCTCTAATCAATACGAAGAAGAGAAAATGCAAATAGCCATTCAACGGCCGCCGTCTTCCACGACCGCAGTCCTCATTCGCACGCCGCTTCTTCTGACTTCTGCACCCCGTCCCGACCCTGATCTCCAAAGCCGCCCCTTCCTCCCCGGCTCCCCGCCTCTTTCTCCCATCCAGCTTCTCGTCGTCGGCGTTGCTGCTGGACGCATCTCCCTGCCCGTGTCGGCGCCGCGGAGGACGTTGCAGCTGCGGCGCGCTGCTCAGCGATTGAGGAGGGGAAGCGGCGGGCGCGGGGAGGCGGAGGGATGGACGGGCACGGCGGGGGCGGGGGGAAGCTGGGCGGACGCCGTCGTCGCTGCTGCGCTTCCCTACGGTGCGCAACTGCTACTCGTTCCAGGCGTGGTGGTCGAGGAACCGGAGCCCGACGACAAGTAGGCGCAGGCGCACGCCTCCAAGGCCCCGCCCCACCTCCACCACCCCGGCAGCGCCCTTCTCGCCCCCGCCTCGCACCCGCTCCTCGTCCTCGCCGCCCCTCTCGCCTTCCTGCTCCGCGGCGGCGGAGACCACCGCCTCGCCCTTCTCGCCGCGTCCGTCGCCGCCGCGCTCGGCGCCGCGCCTCCGTCGGCGTTTGTGACGTCGCCGACACGCCGTACGCGGCGCAGGGTGGGATGCCGTACTTGAGGACGACATCCGCGCCCATCGCCAGGCCGCTGGTCTTTGCGCCTCCTGCGCCGTTGCAGTCCCAGCAGCGGCAGGCGGCGGCTGCGGCGGCAGCGAGGACACAATACCAGCGGCAGCTGCAGGAGGCGGCGGCAGCGGCGAGGTTGCAGTACCAGCGGCAGCTTCAGGCGGCGACGCAGCAGCAGAAGCAGGGGTTTCCGCTGGCGCTGGTGCCGCGTCTGAGGCTCCTCCCCCGGGTACGAGACCAAGTGGGGCGAGCTGCACCCGCTGTGCCAGAGGTTTCTGCTCCGCATCGAGTATGGCTCTCTCCGCATTCTCTCGCTCCTCCTGTGTTTCAGTTCAGAGATTGATGAGAGGAGCATTTCTCTCCTGTGTTTCAGTTCAGAGATCCCATGCTCGCGCGAGAACTGCTCCTGCAGCTCCTCCGCCCATTCTTGTCTGCTCGGTTGGACCTGAGGTCTAGCTATTCGATCCCCTTATCCGCATCGCTTCTGTGTCTACAATCATGAGCTGCTCGTTGTCTTGCTCGTACTCCAAGCAAGGTGAGCGTATGAGCTCCTCCCTCCTGCCTTCATTCTTCTCTGCTTCTCCTTGTACGTAGATTGATTTCTCATTATCTAACAAATTTGTGGATTGTTTGCTTCTTCTGTGGCTGGGGTAGAGGCAATCTAATTTTCTGTGCAGGTCAGATGTGCAGCGTGAAGAAGATAGGATGGCAAGGAGCTTGAAGACATCACTGCAATCCAAATTTTGGTCAAGCTCAATTACTGGTTTCCTTTGTCGAACATTCCATGGTCTTAGTTCGTGTTAGGTCCTACTGAAATTTAGTTTGATGTGTGCTCCTGGAAATTGATTCCCATTAGCACAAGGTGTCCAAAAATTTAAATGATTTCAGAGTGTGTTACCTTCTACTTAAATTTAGTTCCATGTGTGCCCTGGAAATTGTTTCTAACATTGGTTCCCACTAGCACAAGGTGTCCAGAAATTTTCATGATTTCAGTTTGTATTACCTGGGCTCTTGATCCCACAGGTACAAGCTCTTGCTACTGCTGCTCCTTGATTTGGTAGACAGCTGCATGCTTCCTGATAGTGGTTGAAATGAACATGCTCTATATGATCGATGTGTGCTCCTTTAATTCAAGCAACTGGTTCTAATTATTTTGCGCTGGTATTTGGCATAGTTTCAGATTTTCGGCAACAAACCTAGAGGGAGTTTAGGCGCACCATTTTGAACTATCTTGGAAAAAAGTCCTAACTGGATAGATGACTTTTTTGTGTCCTGGCCGTATATTTTTTCATGATGTGATATATGATAGATAGCAGAAATCTCAAATATACTAGGTTGTTTCTTTGTGCAAAAATAATATCATATATCCTACTTGTTAAGTTCTAAATTTATGAAAAAGAAAAACATCAATGTTCAGTTCTAATTTATGGCATAGTATCTCTGCTTCCTACAGAGGTGAAATTGACTAAATTACATTATTCATTGATCTTACCAGGCATGCTGAAGGTGAACAAGGACCTCACTTTCCTATAGTACAACACATACACAACACTGATTTCACATATTGATGACATTTACTATATTTCGAATGAAAAATGGTGGCATTTCTCTTCTTGTATGGTTAGTATTTTGACAGTACAAAGATGGATCATAAGAAAACCAATTTTCAGTTTGTTATCCCAACAAAGGAAGCATATTGACACCTATAGGCCTGATGCTAATGTTCATTCTTATTTTGAAAATTATAATCATTTCAGATGTTGCCAAGTTTCTGTGCTAACAAAATTAGTAAGAAAGAAACTACTGTTCAGAAAGAGGTTGCACATAACCCATGCAGTTCTGTTTTTCTGTAGCATAGTGTCTTTTAATGTCTAAAATGAAAATTGATAGCAAAGCTATGCATGAAACCCGCATCATATCTTCTGCAGGATGCCTTTGATCCTGAACTTTTTTTTTTAAGTGAATATTTGATCAGTGTATTTGTTTACTTCTCAGTTGCTGTTTTCCCAGTTTCCAGGAGCTATTTCTAAAAGCAGACTACATCTTAAATTGATGCATAGGATAGGAGTCTAATTATTTATTTTTACAGTATTTGATTAAGTCAATATTGTTCAGCCATGACTATTGCATTGAATTGAATTTGATTGTGAAGAAGAGAAATTCTTATTTCCCTTGTCTGCTGACTGCCTGACTGATTCACTTTGACGGTATCTTCCATTGTACATTCAACAGGTCATGTTACTTGTTGGACTTTTGCGTCCACTGTTCTTGTATGACTCTGTTGCCCATTTGGTTGACAAGGTGTAGCAGCATGTTGACCTGCGAGCTTGCCTTCAAACATATCATGGACTCCGTTTTATCTTGGCATTAGAAGGCATCGCATCATCATTTTCATAACTAATATGATACAACAATGTCGTTCTTGATAATTAACTGATATTACTGACACAACAATTAGATTGCTTGCTCTCCAGTTACAGTTCTGCACATCCTTCTCTTTATGATTTCAGAATCTTAATTCATATAGCATCATTTATAGCTTTGCTCTCTCTCTTATCAAGACCTACCTAGAGTCATATGCTGATTTACAGGGAATCAAATGTCAAACAAATCTTTGTGTTGGGTTCTCTTAACTCCCTGAACCATTTATAGCTGCTGTTGCATGGATAGGTTGGCAAGGCAAAGGATATATTATTCTGAAATATGTCCCAGTGATGACTTGGGAGTTATAGTGCAGTATTACTAAACATTGATCTCTGCGCTAACATTGTAATGTCTTTATTGCAACACATACGAAATTGACTACTTCTGTTTTGAAGCCTTTCATACGGGATACAGTTGTAGAACTTGGCCTAATCTGAACCAGACAGAGACAAGTTTCCAACCAATATTTTGTTTGCAGTTCATGGTTTTCGGTGAACACCATGGTGCTCAAGCTCGTCCAAGACATTTCTGTTCATCATTTTATTCGGCCCATACTGAAATATTAGCCTCCAATGTGTAAGGTGTAACGATTCTCTTTTTTTTTGTGTCTCGCAACAACAGAAGAGTGTGATAATGTGTAATGTGTCCCATGTACCAATAAATTGGCTGGAAAATTTATCTCATTAGTTTTATACATGGATTTTAGGGGTACAACTATTGGTCGTTGCTACTTCATGGCTTTGAGGTTACAACATCATCAAACATGCATGCTTGAATCTCTCTGCTCAAATGAAAGTGCTAGGTTAATCCCTGTATGATGTAATCGTGTTGTCATATATCTATTTTCTTTGTAATGTAATATGTGATGTAGTCTTTTTTTTAGATACATGATGTACACGAATGTCGAGAGAGTGCCGTGCTGTGATTATTTCTTTTTCCTTTCCTGAACTTCAGACGCTTCTCTTCCTTTATAGACTATCCATTAATGAAAAGGTAGCTATATTCAATCCAAATTGTGATGTTGCCTTCGGTGTGAATGAATCTTAGACGGGCGCGCCAAGGGCGCGCCACAGCTACTAGTATGTTGGATGAAGACATCCCTCAAAATTGGAGGCAGGAGCCAGCCACCTTTGCTAATCATGCTCGCCAGTAAAAGATTAGTGATATTTAGCATGTCGTGTTACTAATTAATAAACATGAATGTAAAATTGATGTTTATAAGTGTTAAAAATACTAATAAGCAAATATTTTGTGAACTAATTCAAGTACAATTAGTGTTATTTTAATCTGTTTTCTACTTATTAGGATGATTCAGACATGATAATATTAATACATGAAAGCATATGTTGATTAAGGTAATATTAATGACTTTTTTAAAATTACAATATATAGTTAGTTAATAATGGTTGTCCATTCATCCCCGCCTTCCATCCAACAAAAAACAAGGATGACTCCATCCATCCAACCAAACACTAGAGTGAACAAGTTTGTCTCTAAAATAGTAGATGACTCCATCCCAGGCCTCCTGACGCTCAACCAAATGCACCACACACACTGGCGGAGCTAGCATAGAGCATGAATACTCAACATTTTTTTAAAAAAAAAAAATTTCTATAGGTATAGTATAGACTATACCGGCATTTGGTCAGATTAAGTTTATTTAAGATCAAATCATCCAAACAGACCACAACTCATCTCTTTTGGGGGGCTGGATCTTAGGAGGCAATCAGCTCAATAGTCGTCTGAGGAGCCAAAACACAAGCATGACTGGAGGAAGAGGCGAGCGCGGCCGGAGCGGCGCTGGTGCCGCAGCGCGAAGCACATTCGGTGAGCATTGAATCAAGGAGCCTGCTTGTCCACGAGAGAGGAGGAAAACGCTCCCCTCCCCTGCACGACGGTAAAGTTCTTGTGACTATGGCCGGCCGGCGCGCACTCGCATCATTCAATGAGCCGTGAGCATAGCACACCATGCGCATCCTCGCCTCCCAGGTCTCAGCTCCCATCTCAGCTACTCCTATTTCCTTCGCTGAGGTAGGTAACGAGAAAACAGAAGAGAAAAATGTAAGGAACACATCAGTAATGGCATGACGCGGGTAGTGTGCGATCCATGAGACAGAACGCGAGACAGAGAAACGATTCCCTGAGTCCCTGACGCGAGACGTCACTGTCTGTCTCGACGAGCAGAGGATTCCTCCAGCTTGCACCACAGTCGAGCCAGTACCCAGTAGAGTGCACTATCCGTCCGTTTTGCGCGCTGATTCTCCATTACTACGGATACGCTCCCTGTCTCTCTCTGCCCGTGCCGACGTAATTATGGAACTCAGAAGACGAGCCAGCGAGTCGGAGACTCGGAGTGCACCTGAGGGGCAATTTACTCCGGACAGTTTATCCCGTGTGACTGCGAGCCTCGTCCTCACGGGACCTCCCACCCCATCTCAAATTCTCGCCAGTCGCCACGCCACCCGCGCGCTCCTACGCCGCTTCAAATACCTCGCCGAATTCGGCTCTGCTTCATCTCCCAGCCATTGAGTACCTAGTAATAGTCTAGCCATAAAAAAGATTCGAGAAGCAATGGATGCCAAGCTGCTCGTTTGCCATCTGCTGTTCTTCGTCTTGCTTCCAGTTCTTGGCGCTGCAGAGACCCTGCAGATCTACATCGTGCAGCTGCATCCGCACGAGGGCGACAGCGAGGCCATGTTCGCCTCGAGGCACCAGTGGCACGTCTCCTTCCTCGAGAAATCAGTGTCGTGGGAGCAGGAGAAGCGGCCCGCCTCGCGGCTGCTGTACTCGTACCACACCGTGTTCGATGGCTTCGCGGCGCAGCTCTTGGACGAGGAGGCCGCGGCGCTGCGGGCGCTGCCGGGCGTCGCGTCGGTGCGCGCCGACCGCCGGGTGGAGCTGCACACCACCTACTCGTACAAGTTCCTGGGGCTCAACTTCTGCCCCACCGGCGCGTTGGCGCGGTCGGGGTACGGCCACGGCACGATCATCGGCGTGCTCGACACCGGCGTGTGGCCGGAGAGCCCGAGCTTCGACGACCGCGGCATGCCTCCGGTGCCCGTGCGGTGGACGGGCGTGTGCCAGGGCGGGGAGCACTTCAACGTCACCAGCTGCAACCGGAAGCTCATCGGCGCGCGGTTCTACTCCAAGGGCCACCGCGCCAACTACCCGACGGACCCGTCGGAGGCGGCGTCGCAGCGGGAGTACGTGTCGCCGCGCGACGCGCACGGGCACGGGACGCACACGGCGTCGACGGCGGCGGGCGCGGCCGTGGCCGGGGCCAGCGTCCTGGGCGCCGCGGCGGGGGAGGCGCGCGGCGTGGCGCCCGGCGCGCACGTCGCGGCGTACAAGGTGTGCTGGTTCAGCGGGTGCTTCAGCTCCGACATCCTCGCCGGGATGGACGACGCGGTGCGCGACGGGGTCGACGTGCTGTCCCTCTCCCTCGGCGGGTTCCCTATCCCGCTCTTCGAGGACAGCATCGCAATCGGCAGCTTCCGCGCCACGGCGCGTGGCGTCTCCGTCGTGTGCGCCGCCGGGAACAATGGCCCGGCGCCAAGCTCCGTGGCCAACGAGGCGCCGTGGGTGCTGACGGTCGGAGCCGCCACCCTGGACCGCCGTTTCCCGGCATACGTCCGGCTCGGCAACGGCCGGGTTCTGTACGGCGAGTCCATGTATCCCGGGAAAATCGATTTCAAAAAAGGCGGGAAGGAGCTCGAGCTGGTGTACGCCGTTGGTGGGACCCGGGAAGCGGAGTACTGCCTCAAGGGGTCCCCTGGACGCAGCCGCCGTTGCGGGGAAATGGTGGTCTGCGACCGCGGCATCACCGGCCGCGCCGACAAAGGCGAGGCGGTCAAAAACGCAGGCGGCGCGGCCATGGTTCTCGCGAACTCCGAGATAAACGGGCAGGAGGACTCCATCGACGTGCACGTCCTGCCCGCGACGCTCACGGCTACCGCGAGGCCGTCGAGCTCAAGAAGTACATCACGTCGACGCCGCGGCCGTGGCGAGGCTCGTGTTCGGCGGCACACGGATCGGGCGGCGCGGCGCGCCGGCGGTGGCGCTGTTCTCCGCGCGCGGGCCGAGCCTGACGAACCCGTCGGTGCTCAAGCCCGACGTGATCGCGCCCGGGGTGAACATCATCGCGGCGTGGCCCGGGAACCTCGGCCCGTCGGGGCTCGAGGACGACGCCCGCCGGTCCAACTTCACCGTGCTCTCGGGGACGTCCATGGCGTGCCCGCACGTCAGCGGCGTGGGCGGCGCTCGTCCGGTCGGCGCACCCGTCCTGGAGCCCGGCCATGGTCCGGTCGGCGATCATGACGACGGCCGACATAACCGACCGGCAGGGGAAGGCAATCGCGGACGGCAACGGCGGCAGGGCCGACGTGTTCACCATGGGCGCCGGGCACGTGAGCCCGGCGAGAGCCGTCGACCCGGGCCTCGTCTACGACATCGAGCCCGCCGACTACGTCACGCACCTGTGCACCCTCGGGTACACGCAGCGCGAGATCTTCAAGATCACGCACGCCGGCGTCAACTGCAGCGCGCTGCTTCGCCCAGAACAGAGGATTCAGCTCAACTACCCCTCGATCGCGGTGGCTTTCAAGAACGGCGCCAAGTCGTCGGCCGTGCTCCAAAGGACGGTGACCAACGTCGGCACGCCGAACTCGACTTACACCGTGCAGGTGGCCGCGCCACCTGGTGTCAAGGTCAGCGTGGCACCCACGACGCTGGCGTTCGTGGAGTTCGGCGAGAAGAGGAGCTTCCGGGTGACCATCGACGCGCCGTCGCCGGCAGCGAGGGACAGTGCGGAAGGGTACTTGGTGTGGAAGCAGAGCGGAGGCCAAGGGAAGCACGTCGTGAGGAGCCCCATTGCCGTGACCTGGGTGGTGGAGTAGCAGTAGCTGTAGCATTGGCTCACTGCACAGCACTGCAGCAGTAGCCATCGAGCAGTTCGCTTGCTAGTGTAGTGTCTGACTTCTGTATCAAGGGTTGGTCCACATTGGTGGTCAAGAAGGGAGAATCGGCAGGCACTGCTGGTGCTGGAGAGTCGCGTGCGGACACGAGATCCACTTTAAGCGAATCTCTCTTTACCCTTGTCATTTGCAGTACCCAGTCAATGTTCTTGTAGTGGCTGAGACATTTTTTTTGAGAACTAGTGGGCTGAGACATTGGCCCAGCACAACTGGGCTCGGTGTTTATTGGGCGGACTGGGCTGATCTCTGTTAGCTGGGCGGGAGAGGAGAATGATCCCCGCGCAGGATCGAGAGCCGCTCTCCTCTGTTCCCCGCTTCAGGCTTCACTCTTCAATTTCCTCGTGCTCGGCCAAGATAACAATGGAGGAATTCGGATAGGATCAGGCAAGTGGACACTGCGCAGATCTTTTAAAATCGACCTCGCACGTCGGTCATTGTCATCCACAGTTAAGCACAGCGAAAGTCCTGGCCTTCCTTGTGCATCTGACACGAATCGGGCCTGGCAATAAAGCTTGTCGATCGTCATGGAGTGGGGGGTCCCGATCTCTGGAGCAACGAAGGGACAGCATGACACTGAAGTTTAAGTAGGTTTAGGTCGCTATTAATGACGGCGACATCCATCTAATATCTGTAGCTCTGTCACCCTTCCTTCACTTTTTTGACTGAGTCAGGTTCAGGCTGCATTTCGTTTTTAAATATAGTACGTTTTATTTTCTGATGCAGCTGACCTCGGAGCTCACAGATCACAAAGCGTACAACTAATTATGGGGACCATCATACCTACGTGGGCACACATCCATCCTGTAACAACCAAAAACATCCACTCTGTCCACTAATTTTCAGAGAAGGCCCGGCTTCTGGTGCAACCCAAAGGTGAAAGAAAAAACTGTACTAGACACCCACAATTTCCGCGGCACTTTTCCTTCTGGATGATCACTTGTCTTGGTGCTCCAAGTGGCCCTGCTTTTTCTCAGCTAAAAAAGAGGTATTTGAAGCTGCATGGTTGCTCACCTTACACAGCAATGCATGATTGCTTTTCCTTCAGCTGGTGCCAGATGGTTCGGAGATGACCCTTTCGAAATCTGCAGGAGATCAGAAACGAACCCTACTGAGGCAGATGCAAATGAAAAAAAATTGCTTGATATGCGATTAGTGGTCCAGGATTGTTCATTTGTTCTTTCCCAGCAACGTAATTCACGAGTTGTTGGGCTTTCTGCAGTGGTAATCAAATATAAGCTGCTTAATATGCTCACGAGTATCTAGTTCTCTAAAGAGGCTCAATGTTTGTGCTTTACCCTTGTAATTGCGTCCATTTCTTTTTGAGACGCATATTCTTCCATAAGGTTATAAAACCCTTATTTAGCAGTGCTCAGACTTAGCCCACTAAGTCTACCTTCTCTTTCTAATCGACACGTTTGCAGAGACCAGCATATTATTCTGCACTAATGTATGTTTCGATTCCGAAGGATCGTGGCAAATG